>JAVTVY010024228.1:0-89707 GCA_036873755.1 Hanleya hanleyi
AAATCCGCCGACTGGAAACTTTTTTCGCCGATTTTCCGACCGGTCATCTTTTTATTTTATTTTGCAATGTCAGAATTATCTCCCCTATCTCCTCGCTCGTGTAAACGTATGTAAAACGTTCGCCTGGCAAAAGCAAGCAGGATTTCACTCTCCAGTAGTCGCGATGTGAGCTTATGTCGCACGTTTTGAAGGCATATCCTCCATGGCCCAGTCCGTAGGGGAATGCAGTTTTCGTCGACCACGTGTATATGGCAGGAAGTTCCCCCTTCTGTTTTGTGTTTGGGTTTGGACGAGAGGACAATAAACACATCGAGAGGCAACAGCAACACAGGATGGGAAAAATATTTCAAAAACGGTTGGTTATTAAAACCTGCCATAAAGAGCTCTGTCGCGAATCGACTTGGAACGTAGACATGTTTAGGACTGTCACCATGCACCACGTGGGTCCGTACACCGACAGATTCTGAGACTGACGATGTTACAACAACAACGATGTTTGGATTTCTACTTTTATCCGAGAAGACTTCAGTGTGCCTAAATGCAGAAAATCTATACTGCTTTGTTGTTTAACGGAAACTTTATAACCCTCTATGTCGATGAAACCATGGATATAGTGTCGGTGGCTTCAGCGGTCTTGACAAATTAGATGGTGCCGTCAGCTTAATTTTGACGTTCCGATGTCGGCATCAAATACGCTTGTCAGAATTCCACCTCGGACTAAATTCCACGAAAAGACACAGGTTAGAAACTTAGTATTTGCCTCATTGTTGTCAGTAAATTAAATTACGATGTATTTCTAATCTGAATAAAGGAAGTACCTAAGTATTCAATAAAAGCACACCATAAATTTGCGACGAGGAAGGGCAGTAATGATGTTAATGATTAATTTGAGGTAATTTTCTCAACTCCAAATGGTATAATGAACAACCTTCTGTATAACACTGAGAGGATTTTTTTCTTTCCTGTCACAATTTTGGCAAAAGTTTGTCTGGTAGTGGTATATATTTATTTTTTTTTGACCAGCTAGTCACTAGTCATTGTCAAGTCATTGTCAAGAATGTGTTCAAGGATGTCGATGTCTTCTAAGAAATAAAACAGGTACACAAGCCTGAATTTAAGAATATCTTGCTTTATACCTTGAAGATAACTAGTTTTCTATACTGAAATAATTTTGCTGCCAGACAAGAAGAATATTTCAAATGACCTGCTTAGTATCTGAACTAAATCACACTAACCTCTTCCAGCCTACCCAAAAGGAAAACCTGATATAAAAAAAAAAAAAAAAATTACCTACCTACCGACCCAACTTCCTGAGGTAGGGTCGGGTTACAGCCAACAAACATATTTTTAAGGATGGCCTTAGCTGTAATCTATTAACAGTAGAATGGTCATTTAATGGTAATATATCTATGAAGTGGTGTTTACTGTCTGAAGGGAAGAAAAAGAAGAATGCAAGGCATGTTTGAAATATTTCTTGAACATCACTGCATTAAATACTCTGCAACCAGATGAACAGATAGAGCTTAAATTGTATAGTAAACATAAGGAAGACAGCAAAAAAAATATATATATATTGTGCCAAAAAATGTCAAAAAAGTTGATCCTTGTCCACCAAGGTTCCAGGATCTATGACTGTTTCAGTTAACATTTTGACAGGACTCCAGATCACATGGTACAGAAACTGATAATCTAAGGCAAGGCTTTAGCATGTTTAGAGAGAAACACCTCTCTAAAATGAAGGGGAAAAATGTTGTTTTTTGTCCAATAAATTCAAGAATACATGTATATCGAATGAAGAGCCATCCACCATAGGCGACCACCGACATATATATCAGCCTCAGATGGTCTTGAAAGAACAAATTGATGTCTGTCTAATTTGCATATATATAATAGACAACAGGTTTTGTTCTCCATTAAACTCAAACGCACACTTTCATTGGAAAACCACTGTTACGACAATTGTAATAATATATTTATAGCTAAAGTCGCCTTAAGATTTTGCAGCATTATGATGAATAAATCAAGTTATTTTCAAAAAAGATGACCTTTTTCACCTCCATTTTAGAGAGGTAGTTCTCTCTTAGCTGATAGTGTATGACCACCCACTGAAAAGCTAATATCCTCGACAAATGACTGACAAAACAACTTGCAGGAGATCCTATGTCAATTATACTTGATGAGTCTCACACCAGATCCTTGCCTAATCTAAGCAATATTCATGAAATAAAACTGGTCATTTGGTTGCAGAGTTTACTCCATTTATTCAGTTCTTGTACCCCAGTTAAACTTTGCCATGCATGGTATTGTGAAACGGTTAACCTATATTTTAGGCTTGTGGTACAAAAAACATACATGTATACCATATCTTCATTTCTTCCATGAGCAGCTAAGAGCCTGAATCACAACCATAACTGACTCATGAACTTGACAAAAAAATAACCAAAATCCATTAGCTTCAGTTTTGTCTGTTTTAGAAGTATTAATTTATAGCTGTTGTAAGTTGTAGTCTGAAAGAGCCAGACAGCAATTTTTTTCTCAGACAAATGAATGGAACAACAATGTGTGTGTAAGTATAGCTTAATTCAAGAATAATCAAAATTTTCATTTTTCCATTAAATTTTTTGTCTCTGGTTGCCTGATCTCGAGCCCTAGCTATGTCTGAATTTACCAGACCTCATCTGTTACTAATTCTATGTAAACACGTCGTGCAAACGTCCTGTAGAAGTCCAGACTTAACGTACGTTTTTTCATGTTGTTTTGACATGGTGGCTCCGTGATGCAAGAAAACAAGAAATTCTAGCTGAATAACGTAATATGAATATTTCATCGCCAAGACCGGCTTGGCTGCTTTCTGACAAAATATTCCCACATCTTAAAAAAAATCCATTAATAAATGAACTTGAACACCGGCTTAGAAAAGGATTAGTTGATACAGTGTGTTGGTGACCCCTAACCATAAATATATTAACTTTTGATGAAACTAAATATAGTTTTAGTATCCTTTTACAAACTGAGGTATCAAACTTGACAGGGTGATCCGCACCATCACAATTATACAATGTATTATATATAAACACTAACCCTTGTCCTAACCAAGTATTTTATAATGTAACTAGAGATATTAACTGGAATGAGAGATCAAGGTATTACATTGTATATATCCTACATGTATGTTTCATATATCCAAAACCGAGGACAAGGACAGTTTTCTTAGACACGGTAGACAAAGACACGGATTGCTTTCTCAGTTTTAAGCAGAGACACGGATAGATTCTTAGTTGGGATCAAACAAAATGATAGCTTTCTTTGTTAGAACAAAGACAAGGATAGATTTCTCAGTTGGAACCAGAGACAAGGATAATTTTCTCAGTTGGAACCAGAGACAAGGATAAGTTTCTCAGTTGGAACCAAAGACAAGGATAGCTTTCTTTGTTAGAAACAAAGACAAGGATAGATTTCTCAGTTGGAACCAGAGACAAGGATAAGTTTCTCAGTTGGAACCAGAGACAAGGATAAGTTTCTCAGTTGGAACCAAAGACAAGGATAGCTTTCTTAGTTGAAACCAAAGATAAGGATAGCTTTCTTAGTTGAAACCAAAGACAATAGCATTTTAGTGGGAAACAAAGACCAGGATAGCATTCTCTGTTGAAACCAAAGACAATGATAGCATTCTCAGTTGAAATCAAAAACAAGGATATCATTTTCTGTTGGAACCAAAGACAAGGATAGCATTCAGATTTGGAACCAAAGTCAAGAATAGCAATTTCAGTTGGAACCGAAGTCAAGAATAGAATTATAATTTGAAACCAATGACAAGGGTAGCATTTTCAGTTGGAACCAAAGACAAGGATAGCATTTTCAGTTCGAACCAAAGACAAGGATACCATGCCAATTTGGAACCAATGACAAGGATAGCATTTTCAGATGGAACCAAAGACAAGGAAAGCATTTTCAGTTGGAACCAAAGACAAGGATACCACGCCGAT
Organism: Hanleya hanleyi; assembly: GCA_036873755.1. Taxonomy (NCBI): domain Eukaryota; kingdom Metazoa; phylum Mollusca; class Polyplacophora; order Lepidopleurida; family Hanleyidae; genus Hanleya; species Hanleya hanleyi. The sequence continues at coordinate 3,987 of JAVTVY010024228.1, forward strand.
TTGGAACCAATGACAAGGATAGCATTTTCAGATGGAACCAAAGACAAGGATAGCATTTTCAGATGGAACCAAAGACAAGGATAGCATTTTCAGTTGGAACCAAAGACAAGGATAGCATTACAATTTGGAACCAATGGCAAGGATAGCATTTTCAGTTGGAACCAAAGACAAGGATACCATGGCGATTTGGAACCAATGACAAATATAGCATTTTCAGATGGAACCAAAGACAAGGATAGCATTTTTTCAGAAGAAACCAAAGACAAGGATAGCATTTTCAGTTGAAACCAAAGACAAGGATAGCATTACGATTTGGAACCAATGGCAAGAATGGCATTTTCAGTTGGAACCAAAGACAATGATAGCATTTTCTGTTGAAAAATGCTAAAGACAAGGATAGCTTACTCGGTTGAAACCAAGACAAGGATGGCATTCTCAGTTGAAACCAAAGACAAGGATAGAATTTTCAGCTGAAGCCAAAGACAAGGAAATCATTCTAGGTTGGAATCAAAGACATGAATAGCATTCTCATTTGGAACCAATAATCAGGACAGATTTCTTAGATTGAACATAGCTACCTCAGCTTTCTATACAGGATCCAAAGACAAAAATACTCTTTACGATGGTATAGCTTTAAAAAAAGTTTTTTTTTAAAAGAATACACTCTTATCGCACTCTTAATTAAGAAGAGCTTGCTTGAAACTGGAAATGGCATGAAAAAGTCAGCAGGAAAGGGCTGTGAATTTGTGAACCCAACCTTAAAATTAATGGGACATGTTTTAGGATGCGCTAAATAGAAACATTTGTCTAATTGTCCTGCACAACACATGTCAATGTCTGTCCTACCAGCTAATTAAGATAAAGTAGATATGTGGAACTGTGTGACAGGGTTAGAATTATGCAACATGGATGTTTAGTCTAAAAGAAGTGTATAGTATAGTTACAATGTACATGTACTTAATAACTACCACTTAGCTGTTAGCGATATTTTATTCCTTACGCTAAAATTTCCAATCGTGAATCATTTACTCACGTGCCTGAACATTAACTTACTTCCTGGCACACATTTTATTCTTAAGAATGTTTCTGTCGAATTAATAAAGTGGAAGGAAATTGTACATTTAAATTTAATAGATGGCAATTTCTGCACCATATCACATTGAAGAACAATTCGTTCAGTGTCAAAATGACGACAATTAGACAATACCATAAGCAGCATTTCTCAGCACAATTTTATTTTTATTTTTTTTCAGTTAAGCCTTGGACAATGAACATTTTCTATTCATCATTTTGACTATGATTTTATAAAAACCCTTACAATGCCCACGTAATCTGGGAATCTTCCCAGCTCAATTTTGGCATAGTTCATAGGTCCCCCCGAACACCTCTCACCTTTCCCTCAACCACTTTCTGCCATGACGAACAATGTTAAAGCTTTGGTTCATGTGTACCTAGTCTGGATTCAATGTCACAATAACATATCAGTTCTGAAGTAATGTCCTCAACAACGTACTTAACACCCAATACATCATAATCGAGATTCCCCTTAGCCCACTAAACCACATGTAAGATATATGCGGAAATCCGTTCTTTACATTGTGAACAGGCTAACACCTGATGTTCTTCCCATAGATTGAGTTCTCTTTCTGACTGCTGTAGTTCTGTAGAACCAGCTGAACATTATTTTATGCCTCAGGCCTTTCGTTTTTTATTTGTTGGTTCACGGATCCGCCGACTCACTTTTTCCGAAAAGTGGGAAAAAAAAATCATCACGATTTTGTCCTTTTTTTTTTCCGCCGACGTACAAATTTGCTACTGACCTTATTTTTATATCCTCTGGTAAAAAAAATTACAATTCTCTACAGGATGACTCAGTGGAAAGGCTGAGGTATACAAAAATATATACTGTCGAAGAGTGAAACTTTAGACACGAGGTATCTGTAGACATCGCGCATCCATTTTGGACCTTTCAAGGGAGATAATTCTGCAAAGTTGTTGTGGCGCGCTGTCACAAAATGGCGGGATGGCGGGCGGTTGTTTTTACATCTGTGTCGTCGTAAAGAAAGGGGCGGATGTCAAGACTAGATCTTTTCAGCAATGTAACGAGCGGCAGCGATACGGTTGGGGACATCGTCTGCAAATGTATTACGTCGGCTGACACGCTTTCCTCCGTGAAGTCGTCAAAACATGAAGATGATGCCGTCTCTGAAATTATGTGACCTGTCTACTCCGATGTCAGTGTTGTGCTCGTTCCGGAGTAAATTCCTTCAAGTTATCCTATCTGACAAGGACACCAGACCCAGGCGAGCTGTTCCATTATGATGAAACTTTGGCGAAGAGAAGAGATGCCCTCCCGAATGAAAGGTCACGATCTTCATACATTCGCTTTTCCTAACCCCAATATAGGGGGCCTAGATTTCGTGATTTAAGGGCCATGGGTGGTAGCATGTTGTTGATGCCGAATCTTGTATGTATTTTTCACAGCCGAAAGGACGTCCATTTTTATAAATAAAATGTTCGAAACTTTTGTACAATTAGTCAATAGGAAAAGTACTGAGTACTTTTCAACTCTCAGTAAATACAGATATCTTGCAGATACAACAACATGCCCCCAATTATGACCCTTGGACCAATAATTATTTACAAGTTCAGAAACTGTGGTCAGTACTAAATACAACTTCACAAACTCTGGTCATCAAAAATTTTCTTTTGAGAGGATGTTGAAAAAAGACAGCAAAACCAGAGGAGTCTTGTCTTGTCAAACCACTTTGAAGACATCAATGTCCTTTCTTTGAACATACCACAAAGTGCATATATTTTTTTTCTGTGGCTTCTGCTATTATACATGTACACCCATATTGTTAAAACTGTATTCGGCTGTATCGAAGTTATTACACTATGAGTGTAATTTTGTGTGTGTGTGTGGCAGTGTGTTTTTTTTTGGTTTTTTTTCCCCTCCTGTCGACCTGGTTTTTTCATCACTCAAATCCGTGAACCAACAAATAAAAAACAAAAGGCCTCAGCTAGCATTATTCTACCAGTCCATGTTGAAGAGCAGACTGACAGACAAAGGGGGGGGGGGGTATTAATAATAGTCCAGTAATCAATCAATCACTGTCTCGTTAGAGACCAGATAATACTGCCACTCCCAAGTTGTTCACAACAACACTATCTCACTTCCCATGCTCAACTGCTCAAGTAGTTTCCATGACAACACTGTTAACCCAGGGGTATATAATAATAAAGAGAGGAAAAGTAATTTTAATCACCATTTTGGTGATTTATTTGTTATAATAAATGCCCTTAAGTTTACTGTAATCCTCAACAGCATTCAACCCCTATACATGTATAATGGCGTATTCGTTATGTAAGGAAAACACAATAGGTGACTACAAGTAGGGAACCTTGATAAACCTGGAAAAGCTACCCGACAGGCTATTGCACACAGTGTTCCCTGTTTGAAGATCCTTACATGACGAACTTCCCTATATAATAGTGAACAATCACAATAGCCCAATTCGGAAAGCGTTTTATCTCCCTTGTTCCACCAGGGGCAATTGATGCAGAGAACTTCCGGTAAGCGCCAAAGGCCCTCACAATTAGTTTTAGTAATTAAATAGTCTATTTTTCAAGAAAATTATCTTTATAATGTACACGTATACAAGATCTATTGGTTCATGAAGAAAATATAAACAAAATAGTTTTTCAAACAAATATTCTAGAATAGTTGAACAATTAATATAATATTCCAAATGATTGCGGGTGCGTTTGGTAAAAGTGAAAACGAGGCGACTACTTCCCAGAAGCAGCTTCTAATACCTCCAATCTTAAAGAGTGGCAGTTATTCAGGGGGAGATCAGACACTTTCCGGAAAGAGCTATAGCATTCAATCACCCAGCAACATTCCAAAACTACCTCTCAACCAAAATACATCATGAATATGGACATGTTATGACATTAGTTCCCAGTTAATTAAATTCAATTCAATCCAACATTCATTTGTATAATGTACAAATTCAGCCACTCTAATGATCCATTATACAAACTTCAGTCTCCATAATGAACCATCCACCCTAATCATTCTTTATCTGCCACTCCGACAGGCTGGACACTATCCATACAGGACAGACAGCATGTCAGTAAAGAACTGTTCCATTAGAAATTATCAATAAACAAAAATAATACACCAACTTTGTAGATGATGTTCCAATTTAAAGCCCTTAGTTTGTATTTTATATATTTCTTGGTTGCTATTTTTTTTTCATCGAAGAGAAAGTTTTTCAACCAATTTGAACATTAATTTGTAAAACTTACATAAATGGTTTGACATTCGATAATTTGCAGACAGGCTATTTTTTCCCCGAACTCTTTGGATAATAAATTGTCCTGAATAATCTAAATCCCTTCATATACATTTTTGGTTACTCCTGGCATATTACGGAATTGCAGCATGGGCTGCATTCATGCTGGGATCATGCTGGATTTGCAGCATATGCTGGAATCATGCTGGGTTTCCATGCTGCAGTCATGCTGGAATCACTTTGATAAAATACTAGTCATACTGCATTGCAGTATATGCTGGAACGATGCTGGGTATCCATGCTGTGACCATACTGGATTTACTCCGACAGTATTTCACCATACTGCCTCCCAGCATGTACTGCAACCATGCTGCAAATGCATGCTGGTGTTATACTGGATTAACTCAGACATAATCTATCCATGCTGCAATCATGCTGGAACCACTTAGATAAAATAATAGTCATACTGCGTTGCCAGCATATGCTGGAACCATGCTGGGTATCCATGCTGTGACCATGCTGGATTTACTCTGACAGAATTTCACTATACTGCCTCCCAGCATGTACTGCAACCATGCTGCAAATGCATGCTGGTGTTATACTGGATTCACTCAGACATAATCTGACCATGCTTCATGATCATACTGCATTGCCAGCATGTGCTGCAACCATGCTGCTGTATGGCTGACCTACATGTCCATGTAGCTGTCACATGATATGAATGAACTATTGCCCTGGTTATTCTGTACCAATCAAAAATCAGGTCAGCTCACAAGTTTAGAGCCAGAATTCAAATCAGAATAACTACTAACCAGTACTTTGAACATGGTTGCAGGAAAAACATGGCTTGTAAGATTCTAGGATGTGCCAAAGTACACAGACAAGAGCTAATGCATTGTATTATCTTTAAATTCTAAATGTATAACCATGGAAGTACATGTACTTGGAAACTTGAATGTGAGTGCAGTTACAGTTCCCTGCATGTACATAAACTTCATATTTGTCTGGAATATATATCCCTTTGTTTCAATGGTCCATCTTGAAGTATTTATGTGAAACATGAGATCAAGTACATGGATAGGAAAAAATATATTACAACCCAACATATTTACAAAATATGCCAGAAAACTAAAGTTAGCTTTACTATTTGTGCAGACAAATTAAATGGCTTCCACCACCTGTGTCCATGCAGTGGAGCTATAACATTGTACATGTATCCCATGTTTGTAGGTTATAGTTACCATGCTGGCACCATGCTGCAAAATCCCAGCATGGCTGCAGCATGCATGCCTCTGTATAGGTTATAGCTACCATACTGGAACCATGCTGTGAAATCACAGCATGGATGCAGCATGCCCCCTGCCAGGATTTAGCTACCACGCTGGAACCATGCTGCAGAATTCCAGCATGGATGCAGCATGCCCCTGTACAATGGTCATACCTACCATGCTGCAACCATGCTACAAAGTCCCAGCATGGTTGCAGCATGCCCCTGTATATAGGCTCTAGCTACCATGCTGGAATCATGCTGTAAGACAATTCCAGCATGGTTACAGTATGCATGCCACAGAACAGGATGAAGCTACCATACTGGAACCATGCTGTGAAATCCCAGCATGGATGCAGCATGCCCCCTGCCAGGCTTTAGCTACCATGCTGGAACCATGCTGCAGAATTCCAGCATGAATGCAGCATGCCCCTGTGCAATGGCCATACCTACCATACTGCAACCATGCTGTGAAATCTCCCAGCATGGTTGCAGCATGCCCCTTATCAGGCTTTAGTTACCATGCTGGAACCATGCTGCAGAATTCCAGCATGAATGCAGCATGCCCCTGTGCAATGGCCATACCTACCATACTGCAACCATGCTGTGAAATCTCCCAGCATGGTTGCAGCATGTCCCTTATCAGGCTTTAGTTACCATGCTGGAACCATGCTGCAGAATTCCAGCATGAATGCAGCATGCCCCTGTGCAATGGCCATACCTACCATACTGCAACCATGCTGTGAAATCTCCCAGCATGGTTGCAGCATAATTTAAATAATTGAAACATGCTGCAAGCATGCTGCAGCCAGGTTGAACTTAGTGGGGTATTCTACAGCATGGCTGCAGCATGTACTGTGACCATGCTGGCACCATGCTGGTAATTCATGCTGGGAACATACTGGAACCATGCTGGAAATGCGCTGCAAATCTGTAAGGGATAATGTCCTTGCAAAATTTATTCAACAGTTCAAGTAAAAATCTGCTATTTCATTCTCCAAAAGTTTGCTCCTGCTCTCTGCTTGTTATGAATAATGTGATCCCATAGTTACTACATGTACTTGATGGCCCGAATTCCTAACTTACATGGAAGATGCCTAGTATCTTGCAGATGTGCACTGTCAGGTTTTTTACGCATTTCGATGATTTTCCATGAGTTATGGCTCTTCATCCTGTCAGTCAATAATGTCTTGTCCAGATCATATCTCAGTTATTATTTGAACAATTTTGAAATTTACATGGTGGATGCAATAGTACCTTGCAGATGTGCAATGCATTTCGATGTTTTTCCAAAGAGTTATGGTACCGGTACTTGTGTCAGTGGTTTTTAGCATTTCGATGATTAGATATGGCACTTTATTCTGTCAGTCAACAGTTTATTGTTCTGTCCATATCTTGGTTACTATCCATTATGGCCATTTATCCTGCCCATCAAAGTTTTCTTGCCCGGCCCATAATTGGCTTACTATTTGATGGACTATATTGAAACTTAGATGAAAGATTCTTGGTATCGGTGTACAATGTCATTTCCTACCCATTTTCAATGATTTCCCACATAGTTACGCACCTTTATCCAGTCCATGAAGAATTACTTGTCCGGTCCATATCCCTGTTACTATTTGATGGACAATTTTGAGACTGAATTGGAACATGCTTATTATACTGCAGATGTGCATGGTCTAGTTCTTTACCTCTTTCCAAGTTAGGGGTTAGTACTTCTTGAACAAAATTGAAACCTCATGCTTGTATCTAATGGATGTACACTAACTGTCCGAACCTTGAGTTATTGTCCTTTTTCCTTAACCTTAATACATGCTGTCATACATACTTGCCCGGGCGGTAGGCAAGTATATTTGGAAATTATTTGGTACACCGGCTAGTACCTCAGTGACGGCTGATCGCCAACATTCCAAATCCTTGAACAAACAATGGTTTTAAGGCCGAGGGTCAATGCACCTTTTATGCGCTATCTCATGTTAAAACTCAAGCGAACCTGCAACGAACTCAAGATTTCAAGCGATGAAACGAGGTCAGATTGATGAACTTTTTTCACTAAATACTCATTGTTCCGTGTTTGTTGACATCAATGTGTACATTTTTTTTCAAGATATAAACATTAAATTACCTCAGAAATTTCACAAAACAGTACAAAAGTTGGCCAGAGTTGTAAAGGTGTTGAACTATCTATTTGATGGATACACAGGCACTCAAAACTATCGAGATAACAGATGATGTATTTGCCCCCGACATGAAGCATACATGTATATATATATACATGGCAGTGTGACTAACATCACAGGACCTACGAAGTAGAGTTTGATATGATTTAAGTGTGTACTCGAGAGATGACTTGGGGGCCCTATGTGCTACCGTGAGAGAATTTAAATAGCAGTCTCTAATTGACATTGGGTACTAGTAACTTTCCCAGATGTCACCGCTGGTGAGTCATTAGCGTAGCAACTATTATCGCCCTCAGTTCCTATTACCCTGGACACTTATCAGCTCAGCAGTATAGCACGAGGTCACCCTTCCAAGTCTTGACCGGGCTCAAAGTCGCTTAACTTTGGTGATTTTACGAGAAACGGTGTGTCCAACGTGATATGCCGTATCAGGGAACTTCAAAAGTCACAGTGAAACATACAGCCAAGGGTTCCCGATCGATGAGCATGACAGTGAACTCGCTGAGCCATCAATAAATAATAATAAAATAATTATAAATCAAATTATCATCAGAATTCGGTCAGCTCAGAACTTGTTGGTAAAAATGCCCTAATGCACGTTCATGCCAAAAATCAAGGTTCTAATGTCAACGGTTCTCCTTATTTTGCCGACAAAAGGATTCGGATGGACTCACTGATTACCGGACAATTTGCAAATGGTAGCCTACTTCGTAGGAATATCGAGCAGGCAACAGAAACTACCGCAGCTGATAATCTGTATATCGGTAGCCAAAAGAACAAGAGTTCATCTGATCCTGAATGAGCTAGCTACTTGTGATTGAATCATTGAGACATTTTCAATTTTTACATAACTATAAAGTTTCCATCAAACATTAATACTTCTAAAAGTCTGCATTTACACACAAGACAAAAATACAGATGTATGTTAGAGAAACTTTCCTGTACTGCTGTTAGGCTATCATGCTAAACACTTTCTTATCAAGCTGTGTAAAATCTTAACTCTCGACCAGCTTATGTGGTCTGTTTATATATAGATTTCCCAGTTTACGTTTTATATGTAATTTTGAGGAGAAAAAATGCAGTTCTGGCTGCAGAGACAAATACCCACTTTTCTTGCCTTCATGAAAACTGTTTTATAATTTGACACGACAAACTAATCCGTCATTCATAGCCACACTTTGGGATTTTTTTTTTAACATGTTCAAGGGGTTTCTTCATTTCATTGGAACAACTGTAACATAAACAGAACTTGATGAAAATATTAGTGACATAAATAATCTGGTATATAACTAAATTTTAAGATAAACATAGTAATGCAAATTTGAACCAAATCAGATTTTTTTATTACAAAGTCGAAACAAATAGACTGAGAATCAAAGTATCAGAATTTCTGTGTGAGAGGTGATAAGTTACATAAAGGCTGGTTACTGTTTTATGCTGACATAACTCGCCCTGTTGCTGTAGATGTGTGTTAAAATAGTTTCACTTTAAGATAACTTTTCTTTTTTTATTGCTTATCTCCTGCAAAAATAAGCCTCTAAGAATAAAACCAAGAGAGGAAAGCACTCAAGTTTGCAGTAGACTAGAGCATTAAGGCAGGGAGTTGAAGGACAGGTTAACTCTGAAAAAACATTCAATGTTACTGAGCGCCATGGTGGTAGTTAGCAGGCTGTGGTGTAACTTCTGATCCGTAAATTAACTAATAATATACTCGCATAAATCAAAGTTACATTTAAAAGATAAGAGATTTCCTGCATTCTTTAACATTTACGAAAACTGCTGGTATTACCATTCTATCATTAGTTTCTATTTCACATGATTATATTTAGAGAGATTATAAGCTGGTAGTCCAGTATCCTTTCTTGGAGGCACGATTGCCTGTTGTCTCAGAAATACCTTGTTAATGGGGCAGTTGCACTTTAGTTCAACTTAATTCCCGGACAATGCTGTCTGGCCTCGATGGCAGCGGGCAGTGCAAGGACAGATGTGCCTGGCCACATGAGCTCCAGTTCATCAATCTGGGTGCTGTGCTATCTCTGTAACCCAGAATATATTTTAATCGATGATAATTGGCATATTTTCACGATGAAGTTGCCAAAATTATCATAAATGTAAACATTTTGGTTCTTTCTTCTGATAATTGGAATATTTGATCGATATTATCATATTTTCACCAGTTATCAATAGTTGAAAAACATGCTCCTTGTTACAAACATAGAGGAGATATCAGAGCGAACAACTGAATATAACGCGGTGGGCCACATGCTGTGCACCTGTCGCCACCACCAGAGCAAGACGGCATAGTCCAAGGATTAATGTGGAAAGAGCATATTACATCTGGCTTTGATATCACTGAAGACATTTGATTATTTAGTTTCCATTAGATACATGTAAATACCACAGAATATTTTAATGATCAATTACAGATTATGGCAATTTAGCTGGTAATCTTTCTGTTTGCATCAAAGATTTATGCGTGCTGAGCATATTTCAGCTTAAGTTTTTTCTTCTTCTTCTTTTTTTTTTTTTAGCTTCTTTTATTAAGAGACCAAAGCGACCACTATTTTTGTTTCTCCACGGTGGCCTATTGCAACAGGATTGTCTGTACTAGTACATAACCATCCCCATTTGATTGGTTCTATCTTTTATACAGTGTTGGGTATTAACCACTTCCCATACTGTGTCAGCGATTTCACATATGTATATATATCCTTCTATTAACCCACTTGCAAGAACGTGTCTTGGGTTGCGAGACATATCAGGATTTTCAGGAAGTTTATGGTACTGTAGTTGGTCGGCTGCGAAACGGAATTCCGTCTGGGGGATAACCAAGATCTGATGTCATCAACGAGAACACAGATTATGAGTAAAAATACACAGAGAAATTTGGCTATGGAGACGAGAGAGAAAAATCGCAGAAATGATAATGAGTTTTACAGGAACAGCGTGAAGGTTTCACCTCTCTCCGCCCCCACATTCTGAATGGTGCATCCATGGGCTGGGAAACTATTTAGCGCATCATCTGAAATCCTTCATCGACAAACCTTGAACTATATATCTGACCTGGATAGTTAGCTAGTAGCTTCAGATCAACTAAATAAAGCGATACAACATTGTGTGAACCAGAAAATCGACAGCTACATTGATGACAGCAGACTGGGTATAGCACCCTTGCTCCCATGCAGATGTCTCAGACGGACATGACAGAGTTATGAACCCTGATCAGTAACCTGGACATACTACGCAAAAATGAAAAGCTGACACAATCAGATGTCTCCCATAACCCAATCACCGATATTTAGACAGCTGGTGTCAATGCTTGATTAAATTAGTTAGGGGTCAGGTCAGTCATTAGTGAAGTCAGCATACAGTGACAATGTCAATAACGAAAGAAAAATTGGTCGGGTGTTTCATGGCTTTTAGTCCCACATCCGAAAAAGAATTTTCATGTATTTGTTGGATAATTAGGTTAATCTAATTAATTAGATTTCAAAATAATTTTCAAAATGTTCAGTCTACAGATACATGTATAGTACCAGAAGTGAAGCTTCTGATCACACCAAGCTTCTGTGCTTACTGACATTTTCAATATCAAACAGTCGGTGTGATATCCAGATTGGGGATTAGCAATAGACCTACGCAATAGAGAAATGTGGTATGCGAGAATGGCTGATGGAAAATCTTTTTGTGACCGCTGAATGTTACAAGTAACACACCCAAAATCTCCCGCTGACTCGAAATGTTCCATAAATGTACGAGACAGTACTGACTGATGTGATAGATATGGTCTAGCTCATCAGTACTAACTGTTGGGACAGGTATAATCCAGTTTAGTACCATCAGCATAGCACATAAGATTGCCAGATTCCAGACACTTGATTTATGGAGTTTAGTTATGCTGCCCAGACAAGAAACATTACCACTTAGGTAAGAGGTTTGGTTACAGCAGGGGTACATTGATCATCAAGAACAAACAACTCTGAGAACATAGGGGCAATGTATTTTTTCACTCCTATAAGTCGAGTCCGCCATTGCCCAGGGCCACCTGATGTTAGGCATTGAAATATTGATAGACTTCTATGACATGTAAAATTGCATGGTTACAAATTTGAAGGAAAAAAATCTGGAATTTCAGCTAAAACTGAAAATCTTCCGTCGCAAAGCAATGGCCTAAATTGGGGGGGGGGGGGGTATTTCTTAAAGTGTTCTTGTCACAATAATTCCTAGTGAGTGAATGAGTGAGTAAGTAGGATATGGAAATCGCTTTCAGCAATATTTCAGACATATCACGATAACCCAGTCACATTATCCTTACACTGGGGGCCAAGCCAGTCCTTGATCTATCCCCTTACTGCTGAGCACCAAGTGAGGATCACTTCAAAGTAATGGCTTATTGAGGGTTCTGATCATCCACCATTGGAAAGTCAGTTACAATTAATCAGAACTTATATGAGAAATCTGTTTATAGATACCAGATTTCCAGCAAAAATGTCTTCCCAAATGAATTCAATTACATCATTGACCAGTTATCAAAATTCCATGAAATTGGTTGGAACTTGACAAGACTACACAAGCATGACCAAATCTAACCTGAAACACATTTACAAGGTCAACTTGGGCATCTCAGAGGTTTTTGAGGCTTTTCTTGTTCAGTGAAAAACTGAGACATGAATGATCCCTGATTGGATGGGCTGGAAGCTAAATCTTTAAATTTCCTCCCTTTTTCCCCCCAGTGAGGACAGACTGACATGTGTTGTCAATCATGCAGACATCAAATTTCCCCATCATCTCTCCAAACCACATGGACATACTTACAAACACATGTACATGTATACCCTAGTCAAATCTGTCCAAAACAACAAAAATATACTCTGAAAGAAAACTATAAAGTCCTTTATGAGTTCAGTTTTCGTTTTGGATCTTCACAGATTATCATTTATAGGTCGCAAACAACTAAAAAAAATGGCCGTACTTAATATGTAGTAAATTGGCTGAGCACATTTTCAGAAAACTATATCACAAATGACCCACCACACCAGATAACCTGGCCTTTCCGCTCAAATCTCTCAAAAAGTCAGTGCTGCATTCATCACCATTTTTCTGAGATAAGATGACCAGAGATAAGGTGATTACGCCCTAACAGCATTAAGGCAAATTCTGGAGGTTACCAATGAAACTGGGACAATTTTTTCCTGTTAAAATTTGGAGAAGGCGGTTTTGGTATGTTTTTTTTTTTAGTCTCTGACAATAGAAGAATGACATCACATGTACAGCCTCTGACAATAGGAGAATGACATCAGATGTACAGTCTCTCAAAATAGGCAAATGACATCAGATGCACAGTTTCTGACAAAAGAAGAAGGACATCAGACCTACAGTCTCTGACAATAGAAGAATGACATCAGATGTAGTCTCTGACAATAGGAGAATGACATCTGGTGTACAGTCTCTGATAATAGGAGTATGACATCATACTACATTCTCTGACAATAGGAGAATGACTTCTCGTGTACAGTCTCTGATAATTGGAGTATGACATCATGCTACATTCTCTGACAATAGGAGAATGACATCAGATGTAGTTTCTGACAATAGGAGAATAACATCAGATGTACAGTCTCTGACAATAGGAGAATAACATCAGACGTACAGTCTCTGATAATAGGAGTATGACATCATACTACATTCTCAGACAATAGGAGAATGACATCAGATGTAGTCTCTGACAATAGGAGAATAACATCAGATGTACAGTCTCTGACAATAGAAGAATGACATCAGATGTACAGTCTCTGACAATAGGAGAATAACATCAGACGTACAGTCTCTGACAAAAGAAGAATGACATCAGATGTACGGTCTCTGACAATAGGAGAATCACATCAGGTGTAATCTCTGACAATAGGAGAATGACATCAGACGTACAGTTTTTGACAATAGAAGAATGACATCAGACGTACAGTCTCTGACAATAGGAGAATAACATCAGACGTACAGTCTCTGACAATAGGAGAATGACATCAGATGTAGTCTCTGACAATGGGAGAATGACATCAGATCTATAATCTCTGATAATAGGAGGATGGACATATCAGATGTACAATCTCTGAAATAGGAGAATGACATCAGATGTAGTTTCTGACAATAGGAGAATGACATCAGATGTACAGTCTCTGAAAATAGGAGAATAACATCAGATGTACAGTCTCTGACAATAGAAATATGACATCAGATGTACAGTCTCTGACAATAGGAGAATAACATCAGACGTAGTCTCTGACAATAGAAGAATGACATCAGATGTACGGTCTCTGACAATAGGAGAATCACATCAGATGTAATCTCTGACAATAGGAGGAGGACATCAGACGTACAGTTTTTGACAATAGGAGAATGACATCAGACGTACAGTCTCTGACAATAGGAGAATAACATCAGACGTACAATCTCTGACAATAGGAGTATGACATCAGATGTAGTCTCTGACAATAGGAGAATGACATCAGATCTATAATCTCTGATAATAGGAGGATGACATATCAGATGTACAATCTCTGAAATAGGAGAATGACATCAGATGTAGTTTCTGACAATAGGAAAATGACATCAGATGTACAGTCTCTGACAATAGGAGAGTGACATCAGATGTACAGTCTCTGACAATAAGAGAATAACATCACACGTACAGTCTCTGACAATAGGAGTATGACATCAGACTAGTCTCTGACAATAAGAGAATAACATCAGATGTACAGTCTGACAATAGGAGAATAACATCAGACATACAGTCTCTGACAACAGGAGAATAACATCAGACGTACAGTCTCTGACAATAGGAGAATAACATCAGATGTAGTCTCTGACAATAGGAGAATGACATCAGGCATACAGTCTCTGACAATAGGAGAATAACATCAGATGTACAGTCTCTAACAATAGGAGAATAACATCAGATGTACAGTCTGACAATAGGAGAATAACATCAGACGTACAGTCTCTGACAATAGAAGAATGACATCAGATGTACAGTCTCTGACAATAGGAGTATGACATCAGGCATACAGTCTCTGACAATAGGAGTATGACATCAGACTAGTCTCTGACAATAGGAGAATGACATCAGATCTATAATCTCTGATAATAGGAGGATGACATATCAGATGTACAATCTCTGAAATAGGAGAATGACATCAGATGTAGTTTTTGACAATAGGAGAATGACATCAGATGTACAGTCTCTGACAATAGGAGAATGACATCAGATGTACAGTCTCTGACAATAGAAGAATGACATCAGATGTACAGTCTCTGATAATAGGAGAGTAACATCAGATGTACAATCTCTGATAATAGGAGAATGACATCAGATGTCCATATAACGTGAAAACGGTGCAATCTAAATCAGACTGCTTATATTTGTTGCAAGATATTAAATATTTGTTTCAAGGCCTTTGTCTTTATTATTACGACATCGACATGTAGAGATGCCGGACCTAAACACATGTTCTCCTTGTCATGGATGGATGGATGGATGTACTTGGGCACTCCATCGCACCGCGATGGGCACAGGTCGTGCAAACACGCCGTGCAACCCGTTTCCCCCAACCCGCCCTACACATGATCCCTAGCTTTCATAAACCTATGGCCTCAGGTGATCTCCAAGTAATACATCAGCCACTTAACACAGTTGTTTCCTCTGAAGGCCAATTTCTTCTCTGAAGCCTTCTCCCAAATAATTCACTTTTGCTGTGTGGCTGTTTAAGGAAAAGTAGTAATATATTAATTACAAGTAGGCTCTAAATTTAGAGGGGCAATAACTTACGGTTCGTCCCATCACGAGACCACACAGGAGAATGTTATATCAGAGAGGTAAGAAAGTCTAATTGACATAATTAGGGATATGATACCGAGGATGGTTTCAGAACGCCCATACCTTAAGCCTCTAAGCTGATGTTATATGTAAACACTGTTCCTTAATTACCTGTCAAAACTATACAAACATCATGGCTTCATCTACATCTAGTAAGCCAGCACTGGTGCTGCAGCAATAGAACATGTTTCAGGAGTTCTACACTGAAGACAACACAGATTTGACCTAGTCAGGATCTGTTGCTGCAGCATGTTAAGTGATTAGCTTTCAAATACATATTTCAGGTTCCTGCAATATGCAAGTTGTGATTGATTTTAAATTTCAATAGAGAATTGACTCCGATCCCCATAAAAGTTTGAGTTGTTAGGGTCACAACCCTGTAAACCCTGACTTGAGGATTTCTACATTTCTAAATACTTTACGAAACGAAAACATGATAAAAAGCCCATTGGATGATCTCGACCTGGAAATCTCTTCCATGAAATATAGTGAGGTAAACACATAAATTCGCAAAAATTACCAACTTTCAAAATAATATTTTTCATGACTTTCAACAGATCAGCGAAATGGAATTAAATGTAGTTCCAAGGATTTTACGGCAATGTTGCCTTGGAGCCCTGAATGTTGTATCCAATGCTTCTATGAGCCTAAGGGTAGATTTTATCAAATGATGAAACATTCAGCGATAAGCACACCAGGCTTCTTGCAAACAAACATGTTGCTGATAGTCTGGTATCTAAGCAGATACATGAACACTGATTGGCTGAATATTCACTGTCATCCAAACAACACACATGGCAGTGTGACTAATGTCACAGGATGTACGAAGTAGGGTAGGCATTAGGACTCCGACGTGCACTGAACTCTTGGAAATCCCCCAGCCCCAAGCTGAAATCCTGCCAATATTAACATGGGCACAGCCCAAGTCAGAATCCCCAGTGATTTTCATCAAAAATCACCAGAAATTTTCATCAAAAGTAGGCCAGCTCAGAACTTGCTGGTAACAGTCCCCTAAAGCACCTTCATGCAAATGTCAACAGTTCTCCTTATTTTGCCGATGAGAGGATTCGGATGGACTCACTGACTACCGGACAATTTGCAGATGGTAGCCTACTTCATAGGAAGAGGCAAAAGGCCAACCAAAAGAATGGCTGTATGTGGAATATGTATTTACATCATATGACATGTGATAGTGTGGAAAAGTCTCTAATAATTCAATCCAACAAAGTGAAATTTCCAATCATAAAATTATTAGAACAGGAAGATGACAATAAAATGGCCCAAAATAATGTGTCCATTCCATCAGCTGGCTGTACTGTATTTAAGACCACACCAACATGCAGTGGTAATCTAACATTTATTTATCTACTTCACATGGACGTCACCAGGATTTTCTGAGAGGGGGTTGTTTCCTAGGCTTACTTATTGGAGAGCCCAGTTATGTGATGTTCAACGTTAGGGAAATAACATGCAGTTAAGGGGTCATTCGCACTCAGCGACCCCCTCTAGTGATGGCCTAGCTTCACCCTGCATGCCTCACTTCTGATTTCAATCATCCATGCCGACTACAGCACTCTAGTCCTGCAACATATTCGTGTGGTCTTACACAAATAGTCTGGTTTCTTCTTTTCACACACATTCATGTGTTGGGGTGAGATATTACTGAGTTCCAGTGTGCATTTGGTGTGGTCATATAATCAACCGTACATCTGGGATCTCGTGACAACAACAACCTTGCTAGAGTTTTATAACACTTCTGGTATATCAGGTAGTAGTTTAAAGAAGGATAATGTGAGAAAACATTTCAGTTCCTTTTTTTTGTCTGCTGCTGTTTGGAAAACTGCTATGTATACATTTGAACAAAACTGCTGATCATTTTGCATAATTGACTAGCAAATTGATACCAGATTCAGATACACTATTTTCTGCCTTGAAGGATGAAGAGATTTGTTCTGTTCTGCAGCAAAATCTGCATCAATCAGTTCAGCGAGTTCAAACTAATCAAGCACATTATGCTGATAAAAAAGAAGCAAAAAAGACTTAAGCTAGACCCGTCATACATCATAAGAAAAGTTTCTGGTCCATTGCAGAAAGAGACGTCAACACTGACCATTGGCGATGAACTGAGGCATACAGTGACCAGCAGACAGGAACTGTAAGCAATTAATCATAAATTCTGATACATGTACATGCACAGCTGTGGACAGAAGATATACTGTAAAATTGGCCTGGGACATAAAAACATCTGTAAACAGGGCAATTACAAGAAATATAGATAAATGACTTGCAGACATATCTGAGGAGTACTGATGAATAAGGGAACAAAATCCACCATGATGCGCATCAATCAATCGCATCAGTCTTACATGTAGACACGTGGGAGAGAAGAGTTACATGTAGAAGGATAGATTTCAGACATTCAGTCTCTAAACGACCTGGGAAATCAGCGAGCATTGGAGTTCAGCAAACAATACCACTGGTGTGAGTTTCACTCAATATATTAGTGAGTACTAGTCAATACAATGAAGCTCATGTTCACCTAAAGACAATCAGGTCCTTAGATGCCATTATTCCATGATTTAGTTTGGGTGTTTTACTCTTGATATCAAGAGTAAAACACCCAAACTAAATCATGGAATAATGGCATCTTGATATCAAGAGTAAAACACCCAAACTAAATCATGGAATAATGGCATCTGAGGACCTGATTGTCTTTAGGTGAACATGAGCTTCATTGTATTGACTAGTACTCACTAATATATTGAGTGTAACTCACACCAGTGGTATTGTTTGCTGAACTCCAGTGCTCGCTTGTATATTTGCCGCCTTTTCTACTCAAACTTGTATATATAGCTGACTGTATACTCCAATTGTTTATATGTATTCCTGATGATGGCATAAGCAAAGCCGAAATATAGAATATTTATCACAATGACTTCCATTTTCGGAGTTACTTTCATCCTAGTTTATGTGAAATTGATCTGTGGGAATAATGGACATGTAGCTTTAACTGTGCATTATGTGTTAAGCTTGGTGTGGATGAGAGACAAACCCTCAGCCAATGGCAACAATTGCCTGTTGTCTCAGGGGATAGGTCTCATGCAGTTTCAGCGCACACGGTGAGCAAAAGGTTCACTGAATTTATTCCAGTTCTGGAGATCATGTGATCTTTCATGTGACCGAGTCCGCGTAAAAATGGCCATTTTGAACAGCCGCATGAACAAATCACATGCATATAAAATCCGTTTCATTGGCCAGTCGAATAAAATGGTTCAGCTGTTATACATTCACTTCACATGCTGAGCATTTCGCCTCGCAAGGTAAGAATTACCAAACAAGATAGATATTCAGCTGGTGGTTATATGCGTATAGGTCATGAAAGCTCAGTGATGTAGATGTATGAAAGCATTGCAGACAATCATTGCCTGCCAAATGTTTGATGGGATGTAGACTTTTGGATTGAATTTTTAATCACTGAGCTAGAGTGAGTGACTAGTAGGGTTTAACATCATTTTCAACCTTGTTTCAGTCATATCACGACGGTGCCTATACATGTGCCAGAACACAAGAGTGCTCACAGTTCCTATTACCCTGATCAGCCCAGCCAGTGCAGCACCCATCCAAGCATTGACCGTGCTTAACGTTGATTAACTTCGGTGATCTGACAAGAACCGGTGTGTCCAAAGCTACAAGCCATACCTTTAATTAGCTAGTCTCAAATTGCATATACATGTAAGATAGAGGGTAATACTGAAAACAGCGAGTCTCATTCCTATCTCCAAATGAGCATGCAAACTTCCAGTAATTTAGGGACACACATTTGGAAATCTACAGTGTCAAAGACGCTAAGCCAGGTAAAAACCTGATCGGACGCCTATTCACAGAAGGCATATCTGCAGGCACTGCATTACCAGGGCTTTAGATTACCCCCTTGATACAACGTTAAATGTTGTGCCCAAATTAAAGAGCAAAAAAAAAAAAAAAAGATAATTTTTTAAAAATATTTTTCTTGCATTGAGAATCAATGTTCAGTTATGCTCATTAAGATTCCTCATCAATTAAGCATCTTATCTGTGTGAAAGCCTACTTATTTTCCCAGAATTTGGGTTTTAAATAATTTGGACACTTGTCCCTGCCTAAATATTTATTGTCGCGCCGAATAAAAAATTTTGTGCCCAAATTGGGGTAATCCAAAGCACTGATAATTTACACTGGATAGCCATCAAACATGTTGACTGAATGGCACTACGATTCATCGGGACACTTCGGGGAATTCGCCTGGTCAATATCTCAAAGTAATATTTACCCCATGTAGTTATTGATATATTCACAACTGGGAGCATAAATTAGAGACAGCCACACATAGAAAACATGTGTTTAACATGGCCAGACCAGGTAAAAAAGATGAGAAATGTCAAAGTGTGGACATTTAACAAACGACCCCTTGGTTGATATACAGAGAACACAAATCATTTTGACAAGACTTCCCAATAGGCAGTCTTTGATCTGGGACAATGTCAACTATCAAATAACACCACCAAACCACCGACCACAGACAAAGGGCTTGTATCTATATCAGATTATATGGACAGTGGTCATGAATTAAACATTTATACATACATGTACATGTGCATATTAAAGGACATGGATCATGTCGCCATTCAAATCTGGCCGGCATATTCTGCTGAAATATCCACACAAGAAAAAATGTCAATGTACATCACACAAGAATTGATATCAATATCCACACAATAATGGACACTTTGCCATTTACATGTAATCCCATAAAAAAAAAACACAATTATTCTAAATTTTTCGTAGTTTTCACATTAGGATTTTTATTTATTTATTTATTTTTTATTATTTATATTTTTTATTATTTTCTCTGCAAGACCAACATCAAACTGGATTCACCAAATTATATGGCTATATTTGCAAATTTTGCCCAGATTGTATTTTCTCTTTTACAAGCGGATTGGATTGGATTATTTGGACACTCCATCATGGTACGATGAGCACTGGTCACCACCCGGATACATACATGAATTCATTGAGAAATAATGTACTGTTATCCAGATGATTATCTTTTAAAGCCCATTCCAAGAGTTATTTAGTGTTTATATTGAAATGGATTTTATGGTCATTGCCACCTGACCTTTTAAAGATAATAACATGATTTTATTATTAGGTTATGTACACTGTCAGCTCATTCTTGACCTTATGTATGAACAGTTTGTACTCAACTATACCACACATACATGTAAGCTGACGTATATTATGTATGAATGAACAATGTTTGTAGGGATGGACAAACGAGAGGACAGAGGGAGTCTTGTGAAGCCCGGCGTACACGGGAGACAAACCCTGAGCCAACTGCCTCAAGTGCCTGTTGTTTCGAGGGATAGATCTACTGTGATTTCAGCACACATGGTGCTTGAGCAAAAGGATCGCCGAATTGATTCCAGTTACCGCGGAACACCTTCTGCGAGACCATGTGACTGGGCCCAGATAAAAATGAATGGGGTAAAAATCACATGAATATAAGACGCAAAATTGCATTGGCTGGTCGAATGAAACCGGTGAGCTAATATTTGCCGCACAGTGAGCAATTCGCCTCCTGAGGCAAAAATTATCAAAAAAGACGGGCTCGGGCTCTTATGAGGTGAAAATCTCACCAAAACTGCCTGCATGCAAGGGCTATCCCCCACCCCCCCGGAGACAATATGCGGGCACTTAAGGCTGTTGACTAGGGGAATTGCTCGTGTGCACCTGAGGCTCAAGGGGATGGATGTGAACAACACTTTTACTTCGCACAAAACTGGTTCTGATGGTCCTGATCTGTCATAAAACTTTTTAAATCTCACAAAGCACACTATAGTGTCAAAACACCAACTATCTAACCATACATGTAATACGGAAGTCTCCAAACTGTAACGGTAAGAGTATTTGCTCCTGTACGCCAGTGGGCGTTTGAGTCAGGTAGGACAAAATCCTACAGTACGCCAATAAAATGAGCACTATAGATGCGGAGACGATGCGCAGACGATGCGGAAACGATACGCGCACGATGCGCAAACGATCTCCGCACGATGCGCAAACGATCTCCGCACGATGCGCAAACGATCTCCGCACGATGCGAATAACGTGCGGAGTTCCCTCGGAGATCATGCGGGCATTTATAGACTGCCACTTCGCACGATGCGCAAAGAATGCGTACAATTTATCATTGTCGTTAATTCGTAATTCCATCTGCAAACTGTGTGTTCTTTATAATATTTCTCACTAATCTTTCAGTCAAACACGAGATATGTGTCTGAATCTGAATTATTTTATGATTTTACGACCTCCTTCGCCCGGCTTCGGTCCTGGAGAAACTTTCAAACCAGTCGCAATAAAGAGGTGCGAAAACGTGCCCCGATGGCGATAGGTTTTATTGTAGCATGAACCGAATGTGCTGATTGAGAGTATTATTCGTAGATGAACCTAACTTGAAAAAATGATACTCGTAGTCCATATGATAGCCCCGAATTCACTGTTAGACAACCAGAATCTAATGCCGAAGTCTTTCGCGCCATTGCTTGTTTACTACAAAAACACAGCCAATGAAAACACGGGATCCCCGGAACCCCGCCCACTGTAAACAAATTAATGGGTCACAGACCAGCACGTGATTGCGGGAGAAGTTATTTGTTTCCAGTTTCTAAAGAATGTGGGAAATTTACAACCGAGTGTCATTAATGAAATATAGAAGCGGCTTCCCTGTCGGGATAAATATCGGAAGATTTAAAACATATTACTCAATTTATTGCAGAAATTAGATGAAATACTAGGACTGAATATTTACGTGTGTGTGAGACACAAACAATGTTCTAGATTTATACTGTCGACGAATAGGAGTTTGTGTGTTTACTGATTATCCGTACGGCCGTAATAGTAACTTTTGCCACGGCCCCTACAATTGCAAGATTTCCTTGTGGAATGTGCATAATTACAGAGCCACTTCACACAGAATACAAATATTTTAAATTTTGATTTTCATTAGAGGTAAATCCAGCGTGTCTGTCAGTTTCTTCTGTCTTCTTCTTGCCTACTTTTCTTTTCCCTCTGTTAACTTTTGAGCACTTATATCAATCAACTTCAAATTTTTGGGGGAAGATACCTGCTATATTTTTCACAGAGAAAGTGACCTTACAGATTTTGAAACCACTGACATATATATATTAATTCAAGAATATCTCCGTGCCATTTCCAGGAGCTACAGGTAAAAGGTAAAAAGATCATGTGATTGTTTTTTTTTTGTTTGGTTTTTTTTTCAGCTTTTTTTTGTGCCGATTCTGAAAGATGTTCATGTATATATACATTTCTTCAACAACTGAATTTGAGAGAGAGTGACCTTGCAGATTTTAAAACCACTGACATATATATATTAATTCAAGAATATCTTCGCGCCATTTCCAGGAGCTACAGGTAAAAGGTGAAAAGATCATGTGATTGTTTTTTTATTATCTTTTTTTGTGCCGATTCTGAAAGATGTTCATGTGTATATACATTTCTTCAACAACTGAATTTCACAGAGAGAGTGGCCTTGCAGATTTTAAAACCACTGACATATATATATTAACTCAAGAATATCTCCGTGCCATTTCCAGGAGCTACAGGTGAAAGGTGAGAAGATCAGGTAATTGTTTTGGGGTTTTTTTTTTAGCTTTTTTTTGTGTCGATCCACCTGGGGGAAAGTTGAAATTTCATATCCCGATAGTAATTCCTGCAACACCAAAACACCTATTATTTTTTTTCTCATATAAACATCGGTAGCCCCATTTGCTCAAATTTGACAGCAGCTCAGCTCCATAGTAAAGATGTCTCGCAATATTATTTAGTGTATTCTACACAGAAATATACTAACACTCTGAAAAAATTAGATTGAAATTCAATCTGAATTGAAGATAATCAAATCAATCTGAGATTGAAATTTCCAGTCTATTAGATGGAATACATGCAATCGGAAAGATTTTGTTATGATTATATATTCCCCTTATATCTATGTTTTCTCTTCTCGCCGTGCATCATAATTGTTCGTTCATGTTTAGTCCCGAAGTGTATTGTATTGTTTAATGTAGTTCAATGTGCGAGGCGCAGTTATAAGCTCGTCTTAATGCGCTCCCACTTGCAAAAAAATGCAATAAAGCATCGTTTAAACCAAAGATTTTTCGCGGATTCCAATATATTGAATTTTCACTCTAATTGTTTTTGAGAGTAAAACAGTCGTGTGCACTCAGAAGAATATCACAATTGTGTTTATCACCTCTTAGGATCAGATCACCATGAAGATATGTGGTTTGCCCAACATATCGAGCTCTAAAAACTCATCATAGCCATTAAGCATTAGTTTACTGAGTTTTTGAATTGATTACTTAGAATTTTGTTTGATCGTCGCTATATAGCTGAAATATTGCTGAATGCGACGTTAAGCCTTAATTCTCTCTCTCTCTCATAGCCATTAAGCTCAGTCAATATTTGGATGGGTGACCGGGTGCTGTACTGGCTGGGCTGATCAGTGTCCAGGGTAATAGGAACTGTGAGCACTCTAGCATTCTGGCAACATTTTTTCAGCTATATCACAACGGGGAAGGGAAGGGAGGGGGGAGGGGTGGGGTACATATACTTGTAACAGAACAGATCTAATGCTGCTATTTTATAGTGCTGTCCCAGTGAAATAACATGCCGTAGGCCAGTGACTTAGCTAGCGACCCGTCCGCCGGTCAAGTTGGACGGTGATTGTATTTTCTCTTTTACAAGCAGTATTGGATTGGATTATTTGGGCACTCCATCATGATACGATGAGCACTGGTCACCACCCGGATACATACATGAATTCATTGGGAAATAAAAATGTACTGTTATCCAGATGATTATCTTTTACAGAAAGTCCATTCCAAGAGTTATTTATTGTTTATATTGAAATGGATTTTATGGTCATTGCCACCTGACCTTTTGAAGATAACATGATTTTATTAAGGTAAGGTTATGTACATTGTCAGCTCATTCTTGACCTTACATGTATGTATGAACAGTTTGTACTCAACTATACCACACATATATGTAAGCTGATGTATATTATGTATGAATGAACAATGTTTGTAGGGATGGACAAACGAGAGGACAGAGGGAGTCTTCTGAAGCCCGGCATACACGAGAGACAAACCCTGAGCCAACTGCCTCAAGTGCCTGTTGTTTCAAGGGATAGATCTCGTGTGGTTTCAGCGCATATGATGCTTGAGCAAAAGGATCACGGAATTGATTCCAGTTACCGCGGAACACCATCTGCGAGACCAGGTGTCCAGGCCCAGATAAAAATGGACATCATTTTTTTTGTAAAAATCACATGAATATAAGATGGCTGGTCGAATAAAACCGGTTAGCTAATATTTGCTGCACAATGAGCAATTCGCCTCTTGAGGCAAAAATTACCAAAAAAGATGGGCTCGGGCACTCATGAGTCGGAAATCTCACCAAAACTGCCTGCATGCAAGAGCTCCTACCCCCCGAGTCAATATGCGGGCACTTAAGGCTGTTGACTAGGGGAATTGCTTGTGTGCACCAGGCTCAAGGGGATGGATGTGAACAACACTTTTACTTTGCACAAAACTGGTTCAGATGGTCCTGATCTGTCATAAAACTGTTTAAATCTCATCAGGCTCACTATAGTGTCAAAATACCAAATATCTAACCATATACATGTATGTAATACAGAAGTCTCCAAACTGTAACGGTAAGAGTATTTCTGCTTAGCTTGTAGTGGTCAGGCCATAAACTGTACTGATACAATGTATCGCTCTTGTAGCAACGTTGTATTGTGACGTCATGCGACAATCGGATATGCCGACAGCATCATGACGTAAAACAAAGGGCATTACGCTTTATATAATGATGTCGTTGGTGTTACAAGAGAAAATGTCGTCTTGAAGGTGGTTATGTGCAAATACAAAATATTACATTGACAACGGTGATCTGACATGACACCCAGCTCAATTTTGAAGTTCTTGGAAATGCCGTTTGCTCAATTTATTGTACTATTTCAGGCCGCCATGTCTCTTTACATGTTATCCAGTCCACATTTTGTCCCCCCTGACTCGAGCGCCTACTAGCAGGCAAGGAAAAATTACTCGTACATGGAGAGTTCGGAGACTTCGCTATTGACATCAAAGTTGATATTACATGTATATCACATAATTAGGATTACATTGACCTTATTTTCATAATTCTACATGTATCTGAGTTGATACTGTATCACAGAATTAGGACCACAATTTGGCCCTTTTTCCATAATCTATCCAAGGTGATATCACAGCCCACACAATTCGGAAAACTCAACTTGGCGAAAATAATGTCATATTAAAATAATTCCTATTTAACACCATGTTAAACATTGCTGAGGTGAACTGCTTATGCCACGGTCTTTACCTCGGCAATTGCTGATTGTCGAAGTGAATTGTGTGGGCTGTATCATATATCACATAATTAATAAATTATGACCACATTGAACCTTGCGAGTTGATATCATACAACACTATTGCCATAAATAATCTATCTGAGTTGATATCATAATTAGGATAACATTGACCCTATCGCCATAATCTATCAGAGTTGATATTGTAGCACATCATTTATATTGACCGTTTCCCATAATCTATCAGAGTTGATATCATATCCCATAATCATGATCACAGTGAACCTATTCCCATTCCTTCACTGAAATTACCAGACCCTGTAGAGTTGAAACATGATGCAAATGTGCTAGAGAGCAGATCAGAGTTAAAATTAAGTCAATATATAGGGCCATTCAGGTCTATTATGCAAATCTGAAAGGCCATGTGTTGTGGGATAAATTGACAACCATTTTAAAAGCCATTTTATGTGAGATAATTGCATCAGGTCATGCAACTAAAATTGTCAAAGAACAGTTCACGATCGTGATTATGGAATAGCTTATTAACTTTCAGAACTCCAGACCTTTCACCAACATTGCTGTCATGTAGCATTATATATGATGATGGGATTATTATGAACCATGGAATGTTGCATGTAATCTACATTTTTATTAGCAGCACTTGACTTTATTACATTGTAACCTCTTCCTAAAAAGCTGCATCATTCACCCGATGACGTACTAGGATAAGTGTCCTAGGTTGCACTTTTAAGCTATGGTAGCGAGTCTTGTGTCCAAGCATGCAAGATCAGCAATGCTAAAACCATGCAATTTGAGAGAATTCCACAATAGAAGCACTGGATATTTATTGGCTACTCAAGTTAAAACTGTGTGAAATGGTTGTTGGTGGTTGGACTCAGGACAGTTGGCTATATCATACAAGACCAGAACTCGTTCACTGAATAGAAATGTTGAACCTGGCCAGCCATATTCATGGGGCTTTCTTTTTTATTGGGTGGGGGGAGCACACTTTTGCATTTTTTTATTTTGGGGGAGAGGGAATTGTATCCCAAATACAGTACTTTGGGCTTGAGAATTTAGTACCCTTTGGTACCAACATGGCCTTGGCTATGCCCAGCTGTAAAATAAAAATTAAGGTGAAGAGATAACCAAACACCTGTATTACAGATTTAGATCATTTAATCTGTCTCTTTTAGCTGTAAGAGAGGGGATTGAGTTGGAATTTCAAAAATAATATTGCAATCTGGTTATCTGTTTGAAGGAATTGGTAGAAGGTCTGACCAATCATAGATGGAGATGTTCTGTCCATTAAATTTTGTTAATTAGAATATAGGTAGTACATGTTTTTTGCAGACTGACACTGCTGTGAAGGCTATATTCAAGTGTGGCTTCCTTGCTAAGGGCCTTGATGAAAACAATCCAACTTCCCAGATAATCAACTCTGTGGGATGTCTGTAGTGTTATATGATGTAGTGACAATGCTAAGTGTTTCCTCCTCTCAAAAGTTATCAGTTTCCAAGTATTTGGTCTATTCCCTGCTGTGGATAACATATCCTAAGGGCTCCTTCACCTTTAAGAAAAAATAGCCATTCTCTGATAGAGAGAAGATTTTTTTTTACAAGTGTTCTCCAGAATACATGGAGAAGTTTTAAGGAATTGTGGCTGTGAAACTTTCCAGCTGAAGACTTTTGACCCACATCCTTTGTTAGCTGTCTCGTGATTGGCGGTGCCAGGTAAACCTCAGCCCATTGGCTGAAAGAAAAGATACTTGTCTCTATTCACTTGGAAGGCACTTGGCCACCAGTGAACCTTAACTTCAAAACACAGTGTAACATGAATAGAAAGTCTGTATACAATCCGACTATGTCACTATCCTTTAATCAACAGTAAGATCATTCAGAAAATGTATCAAATATCAGATTTAAAGTGCAGATTGTTTTGTTTTAATGAATAAAAAAAGTTTCAACGTTTTTCTCATTAAAAGCAAATAACTAAAATATCAGATATAAAGAAAAAAGTGCTTTTTGTAACAGAAGTTAATAGCATTTTATAAAGATTTATTGACAATGTCAAGCTTCTCGGAAAAGTCAAAGACTTTCAAAGACCCACCAGAATTTCTTGGGAAGTCGAGTCGCAATTGTGGCAAGGAATTAGAGTGAACGATCGCCATGTCCAAAGGTTGACAGGTGTTTGATTTGTCACCCTCCCAAAATCTCAAATGTTGGCAAAAAGTTCATTACTATAATAGCCTGGGCTGATGAGATAAGAGATATCTATTTGTCTAACGAGGCTATCCACCATATATAGGAAGCGGGAGTAAACTAGACTTTCTGGGTAAAGCCAGGACTTTCTGGGTAAAGCCAGGAATTCTTGGGCAAAACCAGGACTCTTTGGGTAAATCCTGGGCAAAACCAGGCGTTTTGGGGTAAAGCCAGGACTATCTGGGCAAATTCAGGACTTTCTGGGTAAAGCCAGGACTTTCCGGACATACATGTAACCAAGCCTTTCTGGGCAAAGCCAGAACTTTCTGGGTAAATCATGGATTTTCTGGGCAAAGCCAGGACTTTCTGAGTAAATCATGGATTTTCTGGGCAAAGCCAGGACTTTCTGGGTAAATCATGGATTTTCTGGGCAAAGCCAGGACTTTCTGGGTAAATCATGGATTTTCTGGGCAAAGCCAGGACTTTCTGGGTAAATCATGGATTTTCTGGGCAAAGCCAGGACTTTCTGGGTAAATCATGGATTTTCTGGGCAAATCATGGATTTTCTGGCCAAAGCCAGGACTTTCTGGGTAAATCATGGATTTTCTAGCCAGGAATTTTATAGATCTTTCACTGATGAAGCCAAGATATTTCGTGCAAACTTAAGCCACAAATTTCTGGGCAAATCCTGGCTAGGGACAAAGCTATTGTCTGGGAATACTCAGGACTTTCTGAGACAAAACAATGAGGTTCATTGAATAGCCATGACTTTGCGAACCAAGCCAGAATTTCTTGGGACATTCCAGGAATTTATGGTATGAGAGAAGCCATTTTCAGAAAAGCCAGAACTTCCATTTGACATGATTCTACAAGGAGATGAAATATAATCTCTATGATGAGATCAACTTTAAATTTTGAAATCATCAGCAAAATATACCAGATAATAGAGTACAATTCAATGTCCACGGAATGTATGTATGCCTACATGTAGTATATATGGCTACCACTTTATTGTCTCTGGAACATTTTAAAATAAATATGCCTATCAGGGAAAGAGTCATTAGCAGGGGATATTACTAGATAACCTATCAATTAATGTGTCATAAGCTGGGTCATGTTGTATATACCACTGTAATCAAACAAGCCATGTATGACAACAGTTGAGATAAGTTCCGGGGGTTGCACTGTCCCTGTCACCAAGCCATACTGACACAACAGCTCTATTCTGACCCACCTATGTTGATTGACACAGAGCACATGGTCGAACTTGTTGTATTTCATTCAGGAAATACCCATGTACTGTGTGAGGGACTTCGTCATATAGTAGTCAGTAAAGTCCTATACTGGTACAAGTTGTAAGGTTCCCCATTTGTAGTTTGATGCCTGTCTGTGTAGGCATTACATGTAGTCATCAAGATAAGCGGAGCAGCTAGCAGGTTCCCCGCTCCCACCCCCACCAAGGAGTGTCTCCAGGAAACATAGGTTAACACCCAGTAGTCTCCTCATATCATATATTTTGTGTGACAAATGTTGATGGGAGTTGTGTTGGTTGTGAAGAAGATACAATACAAGTATCAAGGATATAAATTTGTTGATATGGACGATACGAACAGATAATATGGGCGTGAGAAAGCTGGCAGCATAATGATACATGTAGCATAATAACTGTCGTAACCATGGTCTGGTCACTCTCTCTGTCATTGCGAGGTGACCCTTTCAGGCTTCGAATTTGGGAAATTTGAGGGCAAGGCCAATTTGGTGGAATTACATGTAAGGACACTAAGGCCTGGCTGGTATAGAATTACTTGGAAATTAGCAGTGGGCATCCAAGGCAATGGCCTACTGTTGGTGGCCTTGGTTAAATTCTAAGAATGCCCTTAAAGTCTACAGGCAATTCATGTGTTGACATAATGCATGTACAGGGACATACATGGAATAGCGTGGTAACTGCATGGTTCCACAAAGTATTACATCTCAGTACCCCACACAGTTCAACAGGCACATCTTATTTAGATATCTATCTCTATAAAAATGAAGCGGGCATTCTCTCTCGTCGACTTTATGACAAAAGAGATGATTACAATTTCGACATCGTAAACTATCCCTTTCTGGATAGTAATATTCCAGTGGGACCTGCATATGGCGTATACATATCTCGCTTAGTAGCATTTGCTAGATCCTATGTTAAATGTGATGATTTTAATCAACGTCACAAAACATTGTTGCAGAAACTTATAAAACAGGGCTATTCCACCAAGCGCCTCCACTCAAAGTTTCTCAAATTTGGCGATACATATCGCATGCTGATAGCAAAATACGAACGTAGCGTGCAAGATCTATGGCGCTACGTTTCGTAACTTGTGTCTAATTCCGCTTAACCCGGGGCTAGGGGCCGTATGAACCCATGTACTTCAAGATCCTCATGGTACTCATATGAACAGTCACAATCAAAGCGTGACTGAGATACATCATTCTTTAGATGACGACTTTACAACGAATATTATGGATTAAGAATACTGATCAGCGATACGGATTTGATATTTTTGGAACATCATGATGTCTTGCCGGCATCATGATGTCTTGCCGGCATCATTGAAAACTGTTGACCGCTTCTCTCTTGCAGGAAACAAGCCTATGTTTTTGTATAAGTTGTCTTTTTGAATTTGGTGCTAATACTGTTATATGGAAAATGGAATAGATCTTTGGATTATGGACGCGGATATTCTCTAATGGACGACGGCTGGATTATGAATGACGGACTAGACGCTTGTAACTGCAATACAGCGCAGTTACCATGTAGTCACCATGGTAATAGCTTGATCAGTGCTGTGTACCCACTCTTCTTGAAAAATATTTTTCCAGGACTTTCAATCACGGTATTAGCCAGGATATAAAATCCGTCTATCCAAATATCATATTTTACTAGATTTGGACAGGCTACTTACCTGTTTTCCCTATCTCTCCCA
This sequence comes from Hanleya hanleyi, assembly GCA_036873755.1. Lineage (NCBI taxonomy): Eukaryota > Metazoa > Mollusca > Polyplacophora > Lepidopleurida > Hanleyidae > Hanleya > Hanleya hanleyi. The sequence goes on from JAVTVY010024228.1 coordinate 35,222, forward strand.
TGTTAAATTTTCCAATTTTTGCCTGTCCAAATTTGAAATTGCCTGTCCACTGGACAGGTGGACAGGACTCTGGCTAACACCATGATTTCAAGGACCTACATTAACTCATTCAGTACCGAGCGTCATTTCTGGCCTCAGTTCCAGTAGCTCCACAGCTGAGTCTCAATGTGTGCAGTACACAAATGTCCATCACAGAAGCTGTCGACCAAAAGTTCATTTCAAAAATATTTTGTTTATGAAAGTGAATAAAATTTGAAACTTTATATCTCCATGAAATACACAAGCATCAAAAATTGTGTTTGTGTTATTTTTATAATTATATACATGAAATTATGCATGCAAATTTCATGAAAACATGTTTTTATCTGTTTGAAAAAAATGCTTCAACAAAAATAACATCGAAATTGTCATGGTCTGGTTTCAGATGTACGTAATCTCCGGCTGGTAAAATTTATAGCTGATTGTAGTATCCATTCCCAGGATAAAGATGATAATTTTCTCAATTTATTTCATCCACATATAACTTATAAATTAACGTTTTTATCTGGTAGAAATTCCGTTGATAGTGACTATATTACACGCAAAATAATGAAGCAGAAGTGTTTTTTTTCTCGTCTGATTCAATCGCGTCCGTGCTCCGTTTCCCTGAACCGATTTCAATGAATGACGTATCATTGTAAAGCCCATTCATTCAGCTTTCTTCTCGTAGTAGAATCACCATCGGATGGCCAGTGAAACGGAAGATTTGATTGGATTGAAAACAGTGTTCACGAAATGATCTTTCTGATAAGCCCGCTGTTTTGGGCAAGTGGATTGGATAAGAGCGTTTACATCACAAGGTGAGCCAATCGGGTTGCCTCATTCATCGCGGGTTTGTTTGGCGAAATCAAAACAGAAAAGATGGAGGGAAATTCTGACAAGTTGGTGTCGGACAATAGCGATATATTTGGGAAATAAATTTACCAAACGTATACGATCGTAGGAATTCTCAACAATGGATATATACCTGTACCTTGACAGAAAATTTGACAGAAAATATCTCGTGAATTCGTCAGATTTCTCAAGGAATCGTATGATTCTTCCAGGTATTTGAACATTTGCAAATGTCTGCCGAAACGGCGCGATGTTCTCACAGATCTCTTCTCGGATTATAGTTTTATTTCGTTATATTTTTCATTCAGTACGAAAATGCTTTATATATAATCGGATAGATAGCGATCTTATCTTTCGATATATGTATGGTTTACGTGATATTTCTTCCTGAACAGACCAGGAAAATAAGAATTCCAACGGTGGTGTATACGGCCGACTTCATTTTGGAAATTTTCGTGATTTTATTTTTTATCTGCGTTTTCAAACAACGATCTTGAAATAATTTCTCTGTTAGTCAAATCCAAATTCCAGAAATTGTTACGTGAGAAAATAAGCTTCGTAAACATATAGGCCTTTAATTACATTTGACAATGCTTAGATATGAAAATTCTATTTTCCCACGACAGTTATGATTTGCGCCATATGGCGTCATGGGGTTGAAGAGGCCCAAATCTGCGATGCCAAATGGCGCTTACGGTACCGAATGAGTTAACATGTAAATCAATTCGTTTCCATGACTTCAAGTTTGCACTTTTCAAGCATTACATTCACATATATTTCATGCATTCACAATAATTAAACGCTCAAAAACAGCATACAATAATGTAACCAACAACATATTAAGAGATTTTTTTTTTCATCAAGGCTAAAATTCAAGGAATTTTCCAGGACCAAGAGACAAAATTCTGGAATTTGAAGTACTTTCAAGGCTTGGTAATTGGTAATATAAAATTCAAGGACTTTCCAGGCTTTCAAGCGCTCGTGCAAACTCTGTCCCTGGTTTGTGAGTGCACCAGGAGTACTGAGAAGAAGAAGTTATGTAAGGGGAAGACTTGGACTGTGTACGTTACATATGAGTGGTACTATTCAAAAATAGATTGTCAAAGAAACTTTAAGCCAGGGCTAGGGAGTAGTTATTGTGAAATTTTAAAGGTTTCTTTTTGGATTACATGTATTTCTCAGAATACTTTTCAATCAAAACGAAAACAAATCACAGTACAGGTTGGCTCAGGATGCATATCCAGGTAGCGTCTCCTTGACCTCACGTGGCAGCTTGGCATATGTGACCTAGCGGGAGCACTTTACTTTTCTGTGTCTTTTCAGAATGTTGGGAAGTAGTTATTGGCGTCAGTGAAACCGATCAATTTTGTTCATACATTCAGCGAAATATATGCTTAAAGTGGTGAAATATTTAATTTGAGAGCCAGTGTAATGAATGATAATAATGCGTATTCTGCAAAGTAAGTATTCTTTGACAGATTTCGCAGGTGTAACCAATTGTTTCTATTTATCATCCGCTGTTGTTTCTACCTCAATGGACTAAGGACTGCCAGTCTCAACAACAATGGCAAAGAATGAGATCGCCCAGCCTTGGACATGAACTACAGCAATCAAGTATTACCCGGTTCCTATGTGATGAGCCTCTATATCCGGAGCTTCTATATAACCTTATCACATAGTAAATAAGGACACTAGGCATGGAGAGATTTGGTCAGAATAAATTAATTTCATGCAATTCCATTGGTTTAAAATCGCCAGTTGTCAGTCAATTACATGAAGTAGCTTCATGTACTCTCTCCGCATTTCGGTTGTGACCGTCACATACCAGACAACACAGAGGAAAGCTGAAGAAAAGCTCGCAGAATGGAAGAGTGTCTAGCCAAAGCGAGCGGATATGACTTTGTCGAAAGAAGTTAGAGGCAACTGAATCAGATCAATTGAATTATAAGAACAGTCACAGAAAAGTGTTCACTTACCGTACTGACATCGTGGGCCCTGAAAACCTTGGGTACACTGACATGTTTGTGAGTAACCTCCATTACGACATCTCCCGTTATTGAAACAAACTCCGCTGTTACACTGTCCTAAAAAACACAAACAAAATCAAATGAAAATTTTGAATTAATATACAAACATGTAGATCATGTATCCCTTCCTCCATCGTGGAAACCTTCCATTATGTAAATTATCTGGGTCATCTGGGTCATCTATACGCAGTAAGACTGACCCTGGGAGCGTGCATATCCATTTTCAGTCTACTTTCGGCATCTACATGTATAAGGGGGAATCCCCAGAAATCAATGCCAACTAAACCCCAACATAACCCACCATTTTCGAGTCATGTCCTGTCATATTTTTTTCAAAATTACAGATCCACAACACCTCTTGGATGGTACAGAAGTTATTCATCTCTATCTTTTGTAAGCCCAAACACTATATGTTCAGAAGTGGTATGAGAAATATGTAATTGTCAGGTTTCTCAAGTCTTTTCTCCGCTGGATGAAGACTGAACAGTATACGGTATTAAAGTATCGGAAAAAGCGATAATGGAGACAAACAATGCACAAGCTATCTTTTGGATAGAGAAGTGTACGCAAATCTTATACTATCCTGATAGAATAAGCAGAATAGAAGACTGGAAAGGACCGTCATGCATTCAACAGGTTGGAGAAGTGAGGACTCTCCAAGTTTGAAAACAGAAAGTCGTTTTTCTTGAATAACTTTAAAAATATGAAATATTTTGCATATTTTTGTCGATGCTGCATGAATTCATATATTTTCACATTGGTTTATGAGCTCTGAAGAAATTGTTGCCCATTTACTTCAGGAGACGGAAAGCAGTCTTTTGCTTTTGCAAATTGCCATTTCAACATCTTCAAATAAGTTAATTATAAATCCTATCAATGGCAAAATGTGTTAACATAAGTAACTATATATCAATTCATGAGCCATTTAGAAAAATATGCAAATTTTTCAAGAGGGACACCTTCATAAGTTCCTGAAAATGTGAAAAAATGGGGCCTGCATGGACTCGCCATTTTACATCTAGATTTTGGCAATTTTGACCCATACATGTACATTCCAAAACTTTCCAAAGTTGGTGATTGAGTTCTGCATCTAGCTCCACATCTAGCAGCATTTTACGTTCATCCAGTCCGTGTTTACAAAATGAAAACAATGCTGTCAAAATAAGCCAGAAAGTACTATTTCACTATATTCAGATTTTAAAGATCACAAGAGGGACCGTACAGCAGGGAAGTATATACTCCATTTCAAAAACCTTTCTATGCTTTTACTTCAGTCTTAAAACTACAGTTCTTTATTGCGAGTCAGAAATATGCTGTCAAAATGCATCCGAACATGCCATTTCATGTCTTGATTTACCAGGGCTTCATGCCTTCCACACTCGCATTGCCAATTCCACCTCAATGGTAATCGAACCCCCACCCCCCACCCACGCCGTCATTTCAAAACCAGTCTATGGGTTTGCCAGTGTAATGTTTCTTCAGTAGTTTGCAATAACAGTATAATTAGAAAGTAGAATAAATAGTTATATGTTAAGTATATATGATATATGTCACATTTCCAGCTAGTTTTCATTCGTTTTCTCCAATTTTTTGTATCCGTTTGATAATTTCTATCCGTGGCTCAAAATAAAAACAAATCCAGTACAATGATTCAGGATCAGACAAGTCAAAACTTGTGAGTCAGTATTTCAATGTTTGCTAAGATAAATGGCCCAAGTTAGTGCAAAATATTATCAGAAATCTGACAAGAAATCTCTCAAAATGCAGCTAAATATATATGTTGAAGTATTAATACAGTTGTTTATAAGCGAAGATTAGCATATGACAGGGTCAACAGTATATAACCCACATCTACATGTACCTACACGTATATATAGGTCAATTTAGAACATTCAGAAGACTGAATTTGAACGGTTCAAGTGTAATCAAACCAGTTCTGGTTTATAAAAACAACACTCGTCTTCAATAAAATTTGGGATCATGACCAGATGCATATGTAGTACAAATTTAGTACCGATAACTAGGTCATAGTACACCCTGAGGAATTGCTGGACTCTGATTTGAATTAGCTGGCCTAAGAAAACGAGCCTTCATCGCATTATTCACCTCAAACTTGGTCCTGGGCCATTATATAACCAGATGCATGCTTGGTGTAGACTTCGTAAATCCCAGGTGGAAGAGATATTATATTTATAGCACAAACTAGGACAGATCAATGAATATATTGAGAGAAAACACTGACACAGAAAGAGAGAGAGAATTAAGGTTTAACATTGCGTTCAAAGCCATAGGTAACTTGCTCAGTTTGTGAACTCTAAATACATGTACTGCCACAAGATGCACAGTCAAAGGATTTCATCAATGACAGCTAAAGTAAGGTTAATATTAGAGTTCACTGGATCAAAGTTTGTTTGAGGATGGAATTTTACAAGCACTAAAGATTTCACTGCAAAAAAAAAAAAATAGGAAATTTTTAGGAAATGTGATTCTTTCTTGCCTTTTAAAAGCCATGTCTGTTTGTATATTTTCAATACAACAGGGAATAATCTAGTGGGTTTATTATGATTCTAGTCTATTTATTTCCATCTGCAACTGAAGTCCTCCATGAACAAAATATTAACATGTGTTACCACCTGTCGGACAGGCTGGAAGTTCAGAAATTCTTTCTCAACAACCCTCATCACTGCTCGAAGAGAAAGAAGACAACTTAAAAAATAAAGCTTTATTAAAAACCTGCATTCAGTTCTGAACAGGACTCAACAATTCATTTCATACTCTAGCATTATTGTTTTCTTTTTGTGATGTAGAAAATACAGGATTACATCAACAGTCATTCCAACAGAACTGTACGACCAGGTTAGGGAGATCGCGCTCTCTAAAATGGAGGTACAAAAGGTTGTTTTTTCTCAATAACTTTTGAATCCTTCTTAACCAATGCTCCAAAACTTCAGGTGCATGACTCTATCTACTGTTCCATGGCCTAAAATAAATTTGCCATTAGAAGAACCAATCAATGTTGTTTCCATAGCATGGCACATATTTGGCCTATTAGTATGCAAATTATCTATGACAATTTATTTTTTTAAGTTCCATTTGATATGTACATGCTATGCACCTCAGAATTTTGCTGAATTCATTATGTAAACAGATTTATTGAGCAAAAAGGACCAATTTTTTACCTGCATTTTAGAGAGCGGGATCGCTTGAACCTGATGAGTAGCTGTCATTAACGAAGGTCTATTTCAAAGAACTACCTGCCAATAGTCAAACGAAAATACCCTCAACTCCCGCTCCCTCTCGTGTTTCATGAGAAAGAGAGAAGAAAATTCGCGAACATTCTGATCAAAGATCCAGAACTTTAAGGGTTGCATGGTGCTAGAATAATGAACAGCTGACTGGAGATGTCACGGTGCAACCCTGAAAAGTTATTTGACTTTTGATGTGCCATCATAACAGTCTTGACCTTGTCCTACTCTCACACCCTCTTACTGCAGAACAAATGATCCCCCACCAAAACTGCGCCACTTGAAGACTACCAATCTATGATTTTTTATAATCGCCCCTTCTCCTCAAGCACTAAAGTAAGCTCATTTTCCAGCCCCTTTCTGGTCTATGTAAACTTATACATGTATACAGGAGGTCCAGTACTTTGTGAGGTCTAGCTGCCTGAACTTGTTTTACGTACATTTTACCTGTGAATCATTGGTAGGTATAAGGATATACATTTACATCGCTAACTGCACATTACTGAACATTCGGTGGAGTATGCATCTTCATAAAATTAAAATTCTATTCCACTTCTTGTCACGCTTGTTGGTTAATGAAGATTTGGGGTAAAGGAAGTTGTGGCAATGGACAAATTGGCATCTGTCAGAAAGATACATGTACCATATGAGGGGGTTTGCATGACAAAAATGATTAAGATAAGTCAGCTTCTGAGGCCCCAAACACTGGTACATTCCTCTAAGAAATGCCTTCCAGTCCCTCCCTCCTCCACTCCTTGTTGTTAGTCATTATTAGTCAGTCAACATTGGCCATTGAATCCCCATTGTCTCCAAGAAACATGGATAACAGACATGCAAAATGAACAAGAAATATTTTCAAAAAATGATGGATGACAAGGGTTTAAATGGGGAATGTACAAAATGTTTATTCTGCACAGTAAGTAGTCTTTGAAGTATTTAATTGCGCATGAATAACTGGCGTGAATTTTGCAGGTGTAACCATTTCTAACTACAGTGTAACCTCACAAGAGCGCTGTTATTGGGGGACCAAACTTAAACCACCTTATAGATTTTCAACCTTATAAAAGGGCTAAAATAATATGCATTCATCAATTTGGAGGACACCATAACTTATATCCGAATCAGCGCTATATCGAGCCACCTTATAGTGTGGCTGCACTGTAATTACCATCCAGCATTGTTTTCCCCTCAATGGGCATGGAGTAATTCATTTCATGCAATTCTATTGGTGTAAATCATTTGTTGTCAGTCAATCAGATCAAGTAGCATCACTGGTTACATAACTCTCCACCTTTCAGTTGTTACTTTCACATACCAGGCAACATTGAGGAAAGCAGAAGAAAAGCACACAGAAAGGAAGAGTGTCTAGCCAAAGCGAACGTATATGATTTCGTCGAATAAAAAAGTTTCTCTCAAAGGTGCGCTTCCCGACATTTTTATTGACAGTGTTTCAGACCGGTACAACTCAGACATAGTTGGCCATATACATATAAGATGGTCGACAGAGGTAGAGAAAATATGACCGACATGTGGACGATGTAAATGTAGAGGATGTCCTTTCAATTAGCGGGGTGACAAAAAAGTTCTAACAGGAGCCTTGGGCCATTGAAAACATCAAGATACCACCCTTGACGAATACAGAAAATGGATGTTTACTTTTCTCAGCATAACCTATGTCTGCCTATTCAGGGGGTGAGAGTTGTTCAAAACTCACTTCACGGCTCAGGTGGGAGAATTTCTTAGCATGAAACACATATGATAGGTGGTCAGACAAATGACAATATGAAAACAAACAGGGCAATTTGTGGGAGGAAAACACTTGACACCGTACAGCCTTAGGGAGATTGGTTTCGCCTTTCGTAAATGAAAGACCAATACAAGCTTTGATCACGGCAGGATAGAATTGATCAGACCTATTAGCAGCCACTTGAACAGTCAGGAGGGGTTTATATTCAATCAGTGTTCTCCAAAAAATGCATTGAAAAATATAGTGCACTATGGGGGATAGGGCAAACGGTATAGTTACTGAGAAATGGTTACCTAAAACGATATCAAACCTATTGAATGCCTGATTTAATAGCCCAAAGAAAAGGCTTATTCAGAAAAACCTTATTTTTTTGTCGACTAATTGCCGAACAATACGGTGCATTTACCAAGTCAGATTTTCTTACATCTACCAAACATTCCCTAAAACGAGTAATCCAATATTTACTCAAAACCTTGCATTTTACTAAAGGCGGAGAAGCAAACATGTAGGCCCTATGTCGCAATATGACCGGAGGAATTAAGACGCTAACTGTTTGCATGGATAGCGTCAGTTCTGTTTCGTAACTCCCCATTCACAAGGTATCAAAGGTCTTATTTAAGCGCTGTGCAAGATAAAAATAGAGACTGTGTATTTAACATTTACAACAAAGGCGGCTTGAAATGGTCTGGTCCGGAATTCATTGATCAGTTTGGCAGTTTACTTCCATTAGTTCATCTTATAAGAACACAAATAAGTGGTGAATTAACAGCTAGACCTTTCCATACAATGCGATTAGACTTTACCCTTGTTATTTGCTTGAATATGAAAATAGCACATATAACAAGAGCCTTAATTAGAGCATCAATTTTCACCCACACACATCTTTGATTGCAGAAACCAAAACTTGAGTGGGTGAATATGATTTAACGTCGCTTTCAACTATATTTCAGTCCTATCACAACGTTGGGTCCTATTCCTTTGCACACCCGGGAACCACACGGGTGGGGTTCTATTCCGTTTTACACCCGGGAACCCCGCAGATGCCTCAGTCGTCTCTTACGACAAGCTGTCTGAGGAGCTGAGGCCTATTCTTACCATGACCTGCGGTGTGCACAACAACATCCCAGGTCAATCCCCGGAAGCCCCACGGGGCCCAAAACTTGAGACACAAATTTTCAGTCTAGCTATGATCCTTCACAAAATATCGTAAAAACTGAAGTTGACCAAGAAAAATAACTCACTGTCATCATCATTATGCTGGTCCATCACCAGTCAGGCCACACAAATTTGATTTTTTGTTTCACGGATGGATTTTTTTATTTTGAAGATTAGATGTGATAATAAAAATGAAATAAAACTGGACATTTTGCCACACCAATATTATTTTGTTATTTTCCACATGCCTGACACTGTTCATAATGTTGAAAGCTGAAGAAGTCGATGCGACCGTGTCCCAAAAAAAAAAAAAAATCCATCTGTGAAACAAAAAATAATCCTGCAAAAGATATCACTATACTTAATTACAATTTGACCTAGGAAAAATAGGTCAGGGTCAGTCAACTTGTATGATTCTAGCCCATCAGATGATCAGTCACCAGCAGTATGAAATTGGAAAGTCCAGCTAAAGTCTTAAAACATATCCCAGTATCTGCCCTTGATGTACTATGAATTTGGAGAACATAAATGTGATCCTTCAAAAAAATTATTACCAATACCAGAATTTGACCTTGATAAACTTAGACTGGACCCAGCCCCCGTTTCATAATGTATTTTAAAGGGGAAACAAAAGGAAGTAACTCTGCCTATCAAGAAATGCTTGAAACAGGGACTGGACAGAACGTCACAAGGGAGCTAACATTGCAAGAAAAAATGCGCAATATACTGTGCATTTTTTTGTCACCAATGAAAACTCCGTATTCTGACCCCGCCCCCAACTCAAAGGATTTGATTGGTCCGTTCATATACGCACGCTGGAAGCAATGCGTTCATGTGACATCAACAATGAGAATGACGTTACTACCATGACCTCAACAATGGGAATGACGTTACTGCCGAGACGTCACAGTATGGCGTTAGAATGAAATTGATACAAATATTGCGACCGAAGGTTAAAACATGTCAATCGTCCAGACTAACCATGCCTTCAGATGGAATCTTTACACGACGAAACCCATCAAATCGTCCAGTCTCTATTTCAAAAATCATTTTTTTCATTTTTTTTTTCATTTTATTTATTTACTTATCAAACGTATGTATTTATGAAAGATCATTTCATTATTATTAAATAGTGTATATGAATAGAGACTCATCCAGTCTATGATAAACTGAGAAATGGACATGTTGAGGTAAACATAACTCATGCCTATGTTTCAGAATCATTGCAAAAACAACCGAGATGCGGTCCAGAAAATTGTTTTGCACTGACAGTCAGATAGACAGATTTACAAAGGAGAAAATGATTTACTGGGGTAAAGGCCATGCCAGTACACCTGTTAGGTCAATACATATACCGTACGTTTCAAAATCTTGGCTGTCAATGAAAGCAGCTGAGATATCGTCCGGAGCATTTTTATTCCTTGGTTGATGAACAGACGAGGGGGAAAATGTTATATGATGGTAAAAGTACAGGTAGGCCAGTACACAATTGCTACATACATCCTATTCGCAGTTCCAATAACCCAGCTGGAATGTAAAGTACATGAGGTACGTTAATTATGCATGGTTTTCAGAATCCATATTTCAAGAGCCCCCAAGATCTCATTCGTACAAGCTTTTTGTGCCAACGGATATGTCTACAGACAGCCTGATTGAGTGGAAACAGTTATTCGGAGGTAAAGGTAGGCCGTGCAACAGTCTACATACAGGGTATATGCGCAAGTTTTAGAATCCTAGCAGCAAAGAGCAATCAAGATTTGTCCATTGAACCATGCATCACCAGTATATTCAAGATGGTTTATGTGACTGCAGATTTCTGGTGAAATATCAGTTGCAGAATACTCTGGGTGACTTGCGTAGTGATTGCATCCACCATAACTTGTGCTGTTGCGTGGACATCTATGACCAGCATGGTCATTTTTTGGAGTCGATGATATGCCATACATGAGTAGTGTGATTAACGTCACAGGACCTACGAAGTAGGGTTTGATATGATTTACGTGTGTACCTTGACCTAAGACTGACCATTTCCATGGTCGTAGGAGGCTTAAAATCAATCTAATGGACTTATTTTATTATTTATCGAAGAAATAATTGATTATTTCCTGTGTACGGCAGGTGGAGAGACTAAATTTTCACACTCGCATCGTGCTTCTTGACGAAATCCATGCGGGCAGCCATTTTAGCATGGGTTAAGCCCACTGCGCATTGGTTTTGCGCAAAATGTTTTCTTCCAGTTTTGCGGGTTTCGCGTTAGTCGACCGGTGTCCCCACAAAATGCCTGGATTAGTCCCTAAATTTCATCAAAATTAGGTACAGTCCCCTAATACACATTCATAGCCAACAAGATTCTAATGTCAACGGTTCTCCTTATTTTGCCGATGAAAGGATTCGGATGGACTGACTGACTGACTGACTGACTGATTACCGGATAATTTGCAAATGAGAGCCTACTTCGTAGGAATAATTGATTAAGAGGCTGATTTTGAAAATGGAGATCTCTCTGATGAGCCATGCATCCCATAGTGACCATGTTGCTTCCTATTCCTACGAAGTAGGCTACAGATCGCAAATTGTCCGGTAATGAGTGAGTGAGTCCATCCGAATCCTTTCGTCGGCAAAATAAGGAGAACCGTTGACATTAGAACCTTGATTTTTGGCATGAACGTGCATTAGGGCATTGTTACCAGCAAGTTCTGATCTGAAATAATTCTGATTAAAAATTAGATTGATAATTAACACTTCAGTATATTGTTATAGATATATGTGAACTGTAGCCTTTAACGTGTATCCTATTTCACATTGGCCACATCAGGTTTGAGCCTTCAAATTCAGGTCAAATTACCCACAGCTAAAAATACCCTGTCCCACTGTATGCCACATGGCCCTATTACTGAGGTTAATCTTAACTACTGCATATACCCTCAAACAATCAGCGCTGTTTCCATAACGAAGCTGAGGTGGTTTAACGTTTATCAATGAAGAAAATTACCGATCAACCGCCATAGAATATAATGTGAAACAAGAAAACCGGAATAGTACATTCATCAGATTGCCGATGCCCAAAATGTGTTGTCTCATATATCTACATGTAGATAACAACGTGATGTAGAGACGCTATTTATTCGTCTTTGTACCGGTTATGCTCAGGAGAATGACATAGAATCATTATTATCTTGTGCATAGAAGGTGTTGGTCTTGAGTTGAATTACCGTAAACTACATAAATGCTACCTTTCTACTATAGTACTATATATAAAAATTTGTTGTATTGTTGGGAAAATAATGTGATTCAAAAAGTTGTTTTGATCCTGTACAAGGGCACTGAAAACCATTAAAGAGATGTAAATGTATTTTCACACGTAAAGCTTGAAATCTACTGAACCTATATTATTCAATCTGTTTCCTTTAATTAAAAAATTGTAAAATTAAATCGGCGAGTGTTATTTATTTTGGAATGAAGGCGCATTAGGAGACTGTTACCAACAAGTTCTGAGCTGACCTACTTTTGATGAAAATTTCTAGTGATTTTTGATGAAAATCCCTGGCGATTCTGACTTGGGCGGTGCCCATCTTAATATAGGCAGGATTTCAACTGGGGGTGGGGATTTCCAAGAGTTCAGTTCGCGTTCGAGTCCTAATGCCTACTGTACTTCGTAGGTCCTGTGACGTTAGTCACATTGCCATGTGTAGAAAGTGCAATTACATATTTTTAAGGTGTTGACAGTGAAGTTGGTGAGATGAAATAAGTTGGGAAGAAGACTGAATTGCTGAAAATAATTTTAAGTGGAATGTTATGGTGCAAAGAAAGGTCTGCAATATAGTTAGTTATAGCGTTTATGGGGTTAACAGGGAAAAACAGATTAGAGGGGGAAAAAGTGATAATGTTGTAAAAATGTTAGTTGAACAAAAAACAGCACTTCTGGAATGGCACTGATGTACATGTATATTGGATTCAAAATTTTCATCGACTTACTTTCAAGACAAGATCTAATTGCTTAAAATCCGAATACAAGATGGCTAATGGCAGTCACCTTGGATAACCCAAATAACTGAAAGCAATCCCAACTGTCCTCTCACTGATATCAAGACGCTTTTCAAGTTTGAAGTCGATTGGTTCAATAGTTCTCGAGTTATTAGTCGGAGAAGAAATGTGTAAAGATCCAACTGTTGACAATGCAAGATGGGTTATGGCGGCCACCTTGGATTACACAGGTAACTGAACAGCAAACCCAACCATCATCTCACCTATGTCAAGCCACTCTTCAAGCTTGAAGTCGAGGGGCTCGATAGTTCTCCAGTTATTGTTTAGACAAGAAATGTGTGAAGAACCAACTGGTGAAAATTCATGATGGCTAATGGTGGCCATCTTGGATAATATTACACAGATAACTGAAAAGCAATCCAAACCATCATCTCACCGATGTCAAGTCAGTCTCCAAGTTTGAAGATGATCCGTTCAATAGTTCTTGAGTTATTGGTGGGGAAAGAAATGTTTAAAGATCCAACAGCTGACAATCCAAGATGGCTGATTGCGGCCATCTTGGATTACACAGGTAACTGAAAAGCAATCCCAGCTGTCCTCTCACGGACGTCCAGTGCCCCTCTCCAAGATTGAAGTCGAGTTATTGATCGGACAAGAAAAGTGTAATGAAAAGATGGAAGAATGAAATTCAGTGCAGTTGGGGGCAAGGACAAGGACTAAACTATATTAGTGTTGTTGCATATTCTCCAAACTGGTTTGTGAAGTTTTGATGCCAAATCTGCTGAGAACTGATACTAGTTAAGTATACATGTACTAATATATATGCTGTAATTAATTTACCCCTTTTAAAATATAGAATGTTACTAAAACAGGTTTTATTGAAAAAAAGTTTGCCTTTAATTAATGCTTTTATTAATAAAACTTGTGCAACCACCAAGTAAACAGTGTCGCCTATGAATAGTACAGACAAACAAATATTTGCTTCAAGATTTTGAAACTTCCTTTTTCACAGCTCTAAAATATTGAGACCGGTTAGGGTTTTATGATGGTACATAAAATGTGACACAACCTGGAGGTCAAATAAGTCTTTTCAACCTAATGGGTGACTGAAAATAGGGAGTTTATTGTTGTTTGGTCACATTCTATTCATAATGTATATGTTTTTATTTTATTGTTCTCGCAACCACCCATCTGCAAAATTGAATGAACTGGGTTATTGTGGAACTGCCTCAATAAAATATACAATAAAAATTAATTTCCCACAATAAAAGTTCCGCTAAAAAAATGAATATATACAGCATTTCATTTTGACACTGGCTTAATATATGTAGTTTTCTCATGCAAAAACTTCTCTGTGTGTGATGGTAATGAAACATTTTTTCTTACAAATCCTGCAAAACGTATTTTCATTAAGTTTACATACTGAAATATACACCTCAAAAATACCAAAATAGACCAGGTAGCACATTTTTATGAATTTTCCCATCGTAATTCTTTCAAGGCTGATATTTCAGTGTCTAAAAGAAATCGAAAAAAGAAAAATTGACTTCATCACTGTCGCACAGAAAGGAGTTTTTCGTATGTAAACATCACATGTATATCCTTTACTACATTGTACATGTTGTCACAATCTGTGGCAGTGAGGCCAGTCCCTTGATTGGTTATTTAGCATGGCCAGCTCTCATCTATATTCCAAGGGCAAATAATTAACATAGATGAGGGATTTATAATAATAATAATAAATTCCTTATTTTCAGAGGGTGACACAATCAGTTTACATAACTGTTCTCCCTTGACACAAGTTGAGGCCCTCAAATAATAGAAGTGAAATACATATCACTAAAGCATGTCAAACAAGAAATTTAGCTGAACAATTATTTACATTATCATGTGTAAAAGTTACCCATTTTATTCATATTCTTATACAATTGGTTTGCAATTTAATAATTAATAATAAATAATTATAGCATCTAGCATGTGTATTTAAAAAATCAAGGTCATGCTAAACAACCAATTGACTGACAATGGCCTGAAAGAGATGGTAACATACTGAAGATGGACATTCTGACATAGAGGCATATCTTCCTTGAGATTAACACGTTACAGGGCTAAATTTGGTTTACCCCCCTTGACACAATGTTAAACGTTGTGCCCAAATTAGGATGCACCCAAACTAGGGAGCAAACTATTTGTTTAATTTTTTTTTCTATTTTTTTCTAATGTTTAGTTATGTACATGGAGATTCCTCATCAATTAAGTGTCATATTTGAGTCAAAGCCTACATGTACCTGTTTTGCCAGAATTCTGTGACTTAGAATATTTTCACTAATTTGGGCACATTTTCCTGCCTAAACAAATTCTGCCGCATCGAATAGAGTAATCTAAAGCCCTGGGTTAGTACAGATGGTAAGATAAAGTGGCGATTTAAAATATTGGACACTGCCTAAATGAGAATCAGTGAAGTGATATAGTAGGTTGTAATACAGTAGGTTATACAAACGCTTTGAGAAGGATCAGCTATATAGATGCATGAAGAATTGTAACAGAAAAATGCAAGAAGGATGTTGACAGCCAGTGATATCTCTTTCTATAATAATTATCAATCATTCTGACAGATGTTAGATCTGATGTCTACCGTACCCTGCAAACAGAAATCAACACTAAACATTCATGCGGTAATGATACACAACAATTTATCTTCATATCCTATCACTAGGGGAAAAAACATGTCGGTCTCTAGTTAGACCAGGGTAAGATATTTCCGCACTTAGTCTGGAGTTGGGAGTCGCAATGTTAAAGGTTAATCCCATACTTAATCCCCAAAGTATATATGTATCCTTTAGCTCTCCCCAGTTTTCTTAAGGAAATGGGTCATTTGGTGCAAATATCAGGTCAGAATCATGTCTTCATCCCTGTGCTTTAGGTTAGGGAGATCCCACTCTCTAAAATGGAGGTAAAAAAGGTCATTTTTTGCATGATATCTTTTGATTCCCTCTTAACCAATGCTTCCAAATTTCAGGCGCATTAATCTATCTATTGTTTCATGTCCTAAAATTAATTTGCCATTTGAAGAACCAGTCAATGTTGTTTCAATAGCTGACAAATATTTGGCATATTATTATGCCAATTAGACAGACAATTTATTTTTTTAATACAATTACAATATGTCTGTGTGTGACTCAAGAGGATTTTGCTGAATTCATTATGTTAATTGATTTTTTGAGAGAAAGATCTTTTTACCTCCATTTTAGAGAGCGGGATTGCCCTAACCTGTACAGCAAGAGAGGGGTTCAATTTGTGAAAACGAAAGAATTAATGAGAGATGTAATTCTCTTGAAAATTTTTTTGGACAGTCTTTGTAGAAATGAGCAACAGTGATCACTTGTCTCTCGAAAACCAGCAAGCAGCACTGTTGTAAGCTAATTGCAAAACACCTAAAGAAATCCACTTAACGTTAAATACAGGTGAATGAATTAACCTGGTTCTACGAAATCCCCTTTAATTTGTCGTATTTCTAAGAGGGCCTCGATTCCTTGAGGGTCATATGTTGAACAGGCGTTACTGGTGTAGTGTTTACTAAAACTGATCACTCGCGCATACAAATGTCCCCAGTCGAGTGTTAGTGTGAAGTACTCTTTTAGCGGGGACAAGAGCACTGACACGAATACACAACATTTTGCCAACGGAATTTGGATGATATAGAGTCAGGTCATCAAATCTCATGAGCAGCAAATTATTTTCCGCACTCTGCCGTCTCCATTAAATAATTTGACAATGGAATAGTTTAGCTTTGCTGATTAGCAAATGGTTCGCATTTGCTGTATCAAGGGGGAACTGGAATTACTTGATTTAATATGCAAGATTTTACTTTGACTTTTCAGCCATATTGCCATGTTAATTTTGTCTGCTACTATTTATGCTCTGTTCATATGTTTACTATAAATTCTTAGGCGGGAGATGATATATCCCTTGAAAGAAAATAATTTACGTATTTACTACTTTCCTTTACCTGTACCTAGTTCAGCATTAATTTTCTACCCCAAACTATTACATACAAAGAATTCTATGAATGAATGAGTATAGTTTGGCTAAGTTTAACCCTATCTGGCCTGTGCAATTTTGGACTTGTCCGGCATGGACCAAGCTCTACTAAAACATGAAAAAAGAAAAAAAAAATCAAAGATGGCAACTATGATGACATCACAGTGTCATGTTAAAAGGAACGGCATTTTTTAGACAATTTCTTTTTTAGACAGATTCTTCAGATCTTTTATTCATGTGTTTTCTTCACAAAAAAATGTATGATAAATTTAGTACTAAATAATAACATGATGTGAAATAAATAGCTTTTTCCCACTTTTCCTCACAGAAATGCAGGAATTTTGAAGAAATGTGATGAAACCATCACCTTTCTGATACCCCACATGGTCGCCATGTTGAATTTACCCGTGATCCTCTGCTCTGGGGATTATGCAAATAGGCTCAAAATGACCCCAAAACAGTTCTACAGTTCTCAGCTCTCATTCTTTTGTCATTCAGGAGATAAGGCAGAAAGTTTGGTAAGAGGAAGGGGGGATAATGCCCCCCCCCCCCCAAGGTCTGGTAGGGTTAACACAGCCTCTTGCTCTTCACTGCTCATATACCCCTACATGCCACAAAAAGTTCTCTTCTATACCAATATATAGGATCTTTAGGAGCGGAGTACTGTTCAGTTCACATGAGATCAAAATAGTTGAACATGACCGGTACATGTAGATGCTGTGGGCAGTTGGTATTCCAGGCTCTCAGAGCACAAATCCAGTATTATTCAAAGCTTTTCTTTGAAGTTGGTAATTAATTAAGAAGCTGACAAATTATTTAATAGATTGATCATGCGTATACCTACACCGAAGGAGAACATTTTTGCCAATAGCCAGTGGTTAATTTTCGAGAACTCGATAAACTACTTTTAAAAGGTCAGAGGTTGCGAGTACGGAGCTCACCACAGCAAAATTTTGTCTAGCAACACTGACAGGCATGCTTACGACAGTAAAGACTTTGTCAGTTTGCTGACTTCCCAGAAAGCAAGCATTTTAACTTGAGATGATTTTGACCCCAGAATAATACATATGTGTGCATAGGCAGTTCTGAAGAACACCTCAGCTCCATGGACACGGAATTAATTAATTGTTTTTGCTAACGGTCCTACTTTGCTATCTGACGTTTTCGGTGATTGATGACTTACTTTAGAGTAAGTAACAGGCACCATCGCATGAACTGCCTGCAAAATAACACATCAACGGAAAAACTGACAAACTTATCAGCAATTCTACATGTTCTATGTACCGAGAATTATATACTCTACAGGTACGAGGGCAGACTTGCTATAAATAAAAGGATCTTATCACAGTCCATTTGTTTTTTATCTTTCTCTTTGCATAAAACAGCTAAGAGAGTTTCTGCAAATCTCTATGTTTTTTGAGCACAACAAACCAAGTGAAGTGAGTTTCTGGTATACCATTACTACTGAGGTGTTCCAGATGAAATTCTTCCGGTGCAATTTTGGTAACTGTACACCAACCACAACAACGAAACCTCAAAACCACCTGATAAAAAAATGCTCATCCAATGTCCTTTTTATTGAACTGTCTCTTGAACTGTCTAGCTCCAACTCTGTGCCAGACAGCATTTTTTGCTCCTTTTTGCTTCAATTTAAAAATATTCAGTGATATGCTATGATATATTATTATGACAGTAGCTCTTCTATTCTGTAAATACCGACAAACACGGGACACAAAAGTTTCAAATTACGACAGCGAAATGACAGCGTAATTGTAGGTTCTCTGGATGGTTAAAAATTTACTGTGTTTCATAATAATCGTTGTTGACGACAAAACAAACCACGTTATTGTGCGATAATATATTAACTCTGACAGACGACAAATAAAGTGAGGGCAAGAGACAGAAAATTATAGGTTTCGTTTGAATTACTCCACCAAAGATCGAAATCACGTGCGATTCCCTAATAAGTATGTATGGACGGTCACCCCATTTTCTTGGTATTTTAACAAGAATACAAGCTGTGAAGTTGGGCATGCACATAATGTTAGATCGTATTAACCAGACAACAAAGACGAGTATTGAGGGATCATATAACCATATATACATGTACTGTGACTGTCACAGTTCTGGTACATGTCGCAAACAAATCTGTTATCATCATACAGCTATTATGGTGTCGGGCAATAAGACCTATCTTTACATAAAGCTGCCATGGTTGTAGTTGAGCACTCCATCGCACTACTGAGGGCAATGGTTGTGTATACATTACCAGGCAACCAGTTCAAGCCAACCCTCCCCCGGGTTCCCAAACCTCTTGAAAAATATTTTCCCAGGATTTTCAAGTTGACCTAAATCAACTTTTTTTTTAAGCATAACATACACAGACATTCCTTGCATTCGCAATACTTCAATGCTCGCAAATGGCATGTACATATATAATGTAACCAACAACGTAAAGGATTTTTTAATATCATGGGTAGAATTCAAGGACTTTACAGGACCAACGGACGAAAATTTAGAAATTTCAAGTACGGTACTTCAAGGCCTGGAAATTATAATTCAAGAACTTTCCATGTTTTCATGCACCCGTGGGCCTGCAAAGTTTCAAAAACTTCCAGTCACAACTTAGCACAGTTGATTATACGAGTACAAGGTGTGATGGAGACACAGAAAAAGCACTTTAAGCCTCACTCGTAGCGGTTGAAGGCCTTGCTTTTCGACGGGTATCCGATACTCGCAAAGACACCCGTTAATCCATTATACATATACCAGTATCCAAAAATAACTGAAATACGAAGCTGCGCATCTGAAAACCCCTCGGCTCTGGGTACATTCATAATGTATTCAATTTGAACCAAGATGTCGTTTCCATTCAATCACAGAAACCGGTTCATTACATAAGTTTCTTGACGCATCAATGATGTATACCAAATTTTACATCGAGCATTTGAACGGTATCAGAGATAGAGATCATTAATGATTTCGCATAAATTAAAGATGGCTGCCCATCCTTCCTGCCACTCAGAGAAACCGATGTGGTTATTCATTGAAAGTCTCTTGATACATTGATGCTGTATACCAAGTTTCGTATAGAATACTGAAATGGTATCAGAGATATACATCATTAAAGATTTTGCATAAATTAAAGATGGCCACCAAGGTTTCTGCCCAATCAGAGAAACCAGAACTGACTGTCATTTGTCATAAGTCTCTTGATGCATCGATGATGTATACCAAATTTTACATTGAGCACTTGAACGGTATCAGAGAACGAGATCATTAATGATTTTGCATATATTAAAGATGGCTGCCCATCCTTCCCTCCACTCAGAGCAACTGATGTGGTTATTCATTGCAAGTCTCTAGATACATCGATGCTGTATACCAAGTTTGGTATAGAACACTTAAATAGTATCAGAGATATATATCATTGAAGTTTTTGCATAAATTAAAGATGGCCGCCAAGGTTTTCGGTCAATCAAGTCCCGATTCAAAGTATCTGGATGTATCGATGATGTATACCAACTTTCATATAAAACAAGTGAATGGTAACAGAGATATCTATCATTATCTATTTCGCATAAATTAAAGATGGCCTCCAGGATTTCCAGCTAATCAGAAAAGCCGGTTTGGTAATTCATTGAAAGTTGCTTGATGTATCGATGATGTATACCAACTTTTGTATTGAACAGTCGAATAGTTTCCGAGATATGGATCATTATCCATTTTGCATAAAATTAAAGATGGCCGCCAAGGTTTCCAACCAATCAGGTCCCAATTCAATAGGCTTCTGGTCCTTGACTAGGTAAATAAGCATACCAAATTTGGAATTCTTCAGTGGAACCGTTTTCTGGCTATCTCGCTCACGTACGGACGTACGGATGTACAAGACGACGACAATACCCCATGGCCAAAATTGGCCGAGGGGTAAAAAAAGAAAAGGGGCCCAAATTGTTTTTCCAACATATCCACTTATTGGTCCAACCATCAAAAATTTGTTGCCAGAGGGGGCACAAAGAAAGTGGGGGGGGGGGGGTATGTTTATGATCTCCAATAATTCAATTAGACATTCAGTTAGCAATACAGATTCTATTTTAGACAATCTTCCTAACTCAAGGAGTTGAAAGTGCATTTCTTGTGTCTTATTCAAGAAAGTTCTAACAGCTAGTTCTTTACCAAATCATGACAAACATATGTACAGTTCAGAAAACATTCACAACTGTGAAATTCTGGCCAGGGTTAAGGCTTTAAGGAAACAGGGTGGTCTTGAACCGGAGTTTGTTTAGAGTAAACAGAACAGACTCTTCTCTTAAAGACCTGCAGTGCAAAGAGAAAACTGCGGTAACTTTAAAGTTGACCTTTCACTTTCAAGTTACAGGTTTTTGGTGGCTAGTAGTTTGAGGTGGTGAACTTTCACCTTGAATTTATGGGTTACTTTAGATTTGCAGACAATCTGAGCATTTAGTTTATTAAGTCAGTATTATTTACATGGGATGTGTGGTGCACACAAGCATCCCTCCTCCCCCCACCCCTCAACCAACTAATTTTGGCTTCGACTGCTATTTATTCCCAACTAAAACATGATAAAAGAGAAACACTGATGCTGTAGTGCACTAATTCCATGAACTCATTTTCTAATTATCATTACATGTAGTACTGTACTCGAAGACAATCTCTATTTCAATTTTTTTTTTTAAATAAAATAGAACACAGTGAAGAGAAGAAAATTACTTTATTATTTTATCAAAATGTTGGCATAGTTTGGAAGAGCAAAAAAAAGCCCCAAAATGAACGATTTTTACCGAAAGGATGCCTTTTCTCAACAGTGGGAAAGTATGCATCTATTTCTAGAGTGAAGGGTGTGTCATCTACTCAAATTCATTTTGTCAATATTTACTCTTGCACCTGAATCAAGATCTGCATATGACAAGCACTCTGCAGGTACAATCATATGAATGCTTACAGTGTGAGATCAATAGTATGCTACGGTGGTCTGGACATGCTCCTTTTACATGTCAAAATAATTGGGGCAGTTTGGTCAAAAGATGCACTTTTTCTCTGGAGTGAGGACCTTCTGTATATTACCAGAGGACCTATCTCCATATTTGCTAAGCAGCTTAGTTAGCATGTACAAGAACTTCAATGAGATTAGCATTGTGGAGACCTGTGTGACAATACGCTAAGGTGGACTGCACAACCCCTTTCATGTACCCCTTTTTGCACTTGAAATGCCATAAAATTGACAATTCAACCAAAAAAGATGCAGATTTTCCTGGTTGAGAATAGCAGAACTGTTCTAATTTTTCCTAGATTAGGGGTTGTGTCCCTCCTATAATTAGTTCTGTCAATATTTGTGTTTTCACCTAAATTAGCACCTGTGGTCACTCCAGTAGGAACCCTGTAAAGGCATGGGTGACAATACAATATTATGAATAGAGCCGTCTGGAAAAGCTATACGTCTGACATGAAGTCACTGAAGCATGACCGAGTTTGTAGGATCGCTGACAATGGTATACGGTTAATGACCACGAGCACAGTGACATCTTCTCTGGCAGACGGCTAATTCAAACTGGTCAAAAGACAGAAATTCCTCCTGATCACAAACCAAATAACTGGGACTGCCCAAGAATTTGACTACAGTGTACGTCCAGCTGTCAGCCCCTTTGAAGAGCTCCCAATAATGCACGCCTGACAGGCTGTGAACTGAAGTGACAGATTTCTGCCCCAAAATAAGGTTAGAGGTTTGACGAGGAACAATTAAAAACAATTAGCGGATAAAAGGCGAGTCATTAACACCTTAACGGTGGTGGAGGGCATTTCTATCAGCTTTTGCGGTGTTTTTATCAACAGTATCTATAGCATGACGGATGAATGTCGACACGATGTTCAAGACTTTCAAGTTTGAAAATATGATTTTGACATAGAACGCATGATTTCACATTGTACTGAATAGTATGGCAATTTATCTTTCAATTTTTGCGCCATTTCACAGGATGTGAATTTTTTTCATAAATGAGAATTTATTTAAACGGCAGAGCCATTTAGGGCGCACATGCTGCTCAGTTAGCCTTGTGTTAGGATTAGTGAAGAAATCGCCAATGTGATGGCTGCAATTCAACATTCCATAAGTGTATGATTTGAGCTTTCAGAGATGATGTGAGCATTCAGAATATATGAGGTAATGGGACAAGGTGAGACTTCATTCGTTAGATAGAGGGTGGGGTCCAGTTCCCTGGGGCAGTTCCCTAGAGGTGGGGACTACCCCCCAAGGGCAGCCCTCACAATTCAGATTTTTACCTCGGCAAAAAAAATGCCGTGGAAAAGACGATTTTCTGCGGCAAAAATGGTTTTCTGCAGCATTTTTTTTTTCTTTCATGTTTTCCATCCCCCAGCTCAGCTGTGCAGTGGAAGCCATATAAACGGCCTTTTGCCCATGGGGCAGAGCGTCTCACACCGCGAGCAATTCCAGGCAAGGGCCTCCTCCACATCAGTGATCATCAGGAGTTATTTCCCATGATACTACAAGTGCTTGCCAAAAAACTCCATTTTTGTTTTATTTATGTATCCTGAGAAACAAGTGCGGACCGGGAGACGTTTTTACAATCATAAACCCCAAACACGATCACCCAGTGGAGAACCAAGTGTTAAACATTGGTCAAAAATTGAAGGAAACGATTTCTGTCTTATGCTATATGACAGATGATTCTACCTGTGGGGTTCAGGATTTAGTATCATCCATTCATAATTTTATGTATCAACTTACACTTGATAACTCACAGAGATCATGTATGGCTGAATGTTTTACCATTGCAATCCCCAGAGTAGTCTCCGTAATCGTGACCAACGATATGCGTTGACACAGAAATAAAAATACAAAAGTTCAGTTTTTGTTATTGCAAATTCTCCATATCATAGAACTATGATCGGAAGTCACTAACCGGGTTCTCATTAGCCGGAGGTTGAAGGCGAAAATGCCCGTCAACTGACCATTTTGAGGCACCTACTTGATCAATAGAAAATAATTTAACGGCAATTTGAATGATACATGTATTTCCGAGGTCTCGTTTTCTTTAATAAACAGATGATATGGTAGGACAAAGATATAAATGTTTCCCTCTGCTTGTCCCTGTCAGGGCTTTGATGTAATAGTTAGTTTGTGCACAACTCCTTTGTCGAGGGAGCCATTATTTCATTTCTTCAGACCTACTGGGCGTGTCCCATACATTTTGACTGCAGCACGGGAGTAGTTGAGTACATGTATTTCATTTAAGTTACGGGGAGATGTCAATAGACGCTGGTGTTTTATTCACTCGCCAATCCAGAACGACGTTTCCATGTAATAAAATGACAAACTTGTTTCCAACAACATGATAATCCATTGTTAGTTTGAAAAAAAGAGAGAGAGAGAGAGAAAGAAAAAAACATGAGTACCCTCATCTCGACAGTTTGCATGAACGAAACGATCATTCGTGTATCGAAATGGCCAGAATGAAAAGTCGGTCAGATGAAACGAAAGTTCCAACCTCTTCCCCGCAAACTTTTAACGCATGGCGTGTCTTTCAGCATACCAAATTACTGAGCTGGTGTAACTTGACTACAATTGTTTTAGAAGAGACACTAAAGTCAAAACGCACATGTCGTGCTTTTAGGCTTATCACCTCTTTGCACTGAAATGGGACAACCCGTTTCAACTCTTGACCTTGAACTTGTAAACTCCCGTCAAGTTTGTTTCATAAAATTTATTTACGTTAAGTTTTTACTACGAAGATTTCATTGGCTGAGAACAGTCAGCGGGTCGCGAATTACCTTTTCTGGGGCGAGCACATGATCTTATTGTGTCACGCAAATTAGACTCGTCCATGCCAGCCTGCACATGGTTTCACGTGCCCAGTCAAAATATAATTTGGTCAGGTATCCCAGATATTACATCAGACCACGTGCGGTCTGTAAATAGACTAAGATTTCTCCATGTCTGTATATCGTCGACATTATTCTCTTTGCCATTATTTCCTGTACATTTTCGGCCTGCTCGGATTTCGCTGCCTGATAAACTAAACACAAAATTACTTTGGCGAGTAAACACTTCATGTCAGTTGATATTCTGTACAGGCAGATTGACATGTACCAGTTTTGAAATAATTGAAAACAATTCGAGCCTCTGTTGAGCCATGTATCATACACTTGTTCATGTATACTGTTACTGGCCTTAACCAATGTGATTTGTGTTTGCGCTAATAAACGAATCTGAATCTGAATCTGCAACAAAAATTCACTTGCCACTTTGGCGATTTACTCTATTTTTTAATCGACACATTGGCGAGTAACTGAACAATTCCGTTGACAGTTGTCATTTTCTGTAGCCATTGGTGAGTTGTCGACTGGGTTTCGTGAGCCCCCAATCGTCTATGGTCTTTTTCTTCACCGTCGCGGCAGCCTCCCTGCCTGTACTTTCAGTTTTGCCTGACTGTCAAAGCTTTCACTTTCACCAGGATTTCCCGCGGTTAGACCGACCCAGATTTCTCGCTTGCAGCGTGTTCAGCATTTGGCTACCCCACCTATAGGACGCAATGCATTGTAATGTGAACAATGTGGATGAGACTGGCTTACACCTTCGCTCGATTGCGGTTTTTTTGGTTTTTTATAATATGTTTTCTTGTTCAAATTACAATACCCATCTGATAAAAACATTGGCCCCACGATAATTTTTCAGATCGGAAAATCAGACGTCTGCGGCATTTTTTTTGTTGTGGATGGACGGTTTTACTACGGCAAACACTGCGGCAGCGCCGATTGCCGCAGTGAATCACAAGGGCTGCAAGGGAACTGGATGAAGATGGTCCCAAAAGTATGTTTAATAGCAAACCTAGAAATTTTTCCCCACTTAGATTAGAGGTGGGGGGGGGGGGAGGAACTTGAGCAGTCCAGATAAAAACTCAGTTTTGGAGACTCAGTATTCTGTGGGGGGGGGGGGGCACTACCCCCTGGGGTATTGGATGAGCTCCATAAGTACGTTTAGCAAGCCTATAACATTATAGCACACTCAGAGGAGAAAAAATTAAACTGACGCCCAGAGAAAAACTTTAGCCCGAAAATTTACAGATGGAGGTTGCATTAAATTAAGGCTTCCACAGCTAACACAGGTGAGCGATAAATTAAGAAAAAAGACTTGTGTATTTTTGGTACATGTATAGGTTAATTACTCAAAGTACTCATAAATTACACTGTACCTGTGTGTGTGTACTCAAACTGTCAGACACGCAAGACTTCATTATTACCCCTGGTCTAATTAATTATCCCAGGGCAAGGGACCAATTTCTTGTGTCAAATACTTGAAATATTTTTAGTACAGGTGAGATCATGTATACAACAACAGTAAAACTCTCAATCTGTCAGGCTGTGTGTATTTCTTTGTCCTGAGAGATGAGCTGCGCACACTGACAGTTCTATCTTCATGTCATCAAGCCAATTTCTACATTTCCACTACGAACCTGCCTTGATTTGTCTGACCACATTTCAGTGCTCAAAAACACGAGGTGTAAATTTCACCCACAAACGAGAAACGAACCAATCATAACCTACCCGCTGATTGCATGTAGAGTGACATCCTCCTCAAGTAGCGACGTCATTTCTCCTAATTTGGTGGTTATATTGGCCCAATATATAGGGCAGCCAATCAATAACGCTCTTCAGTGACACGTTTTGAAATTCAAATGGTTTTGAGGTCACCTGTTCCTTTTTACACCCGGGAACTCCATGGTTCGGGTCCTATTAACGGGTGGGTCCTATTCCTTTTCACACCCGGGAACCCCACAGGGCACCTCATTTAGTCACCTCAGACAAGCTGTCTGAGGAGCTAAGGCCTATTCTTACCATGATCAGGGGTGTGCACAACGACACCCCAGCACAACCTTGGGAGCTCCATGGGGCATCAGTGGTCAAACCTTAATATCAACAACATAGCTATTGTCTGGGATGCACCTAGGCATAGAATCAGGGCTAGTGCAGTGAGACCCAGCCCTCTTCTTCTCAACCTCTTCTTGTTTGCCAACGGGGAGGCTCATATTTCACCTTTGTGATCAATAATTCTGTTATCATAATTTTCACAAGGGTAAAAAAAAAGAATTTGCATCAAATTCACTAATATTGAGAATACACTGTCACTTACACAAACTTTACATTTTTTCTCAGCTCTCCTATAGTATAAATCCATACATCATACATATAATTTGCACCCCTAAAGCATGCCTTACCTCAATTTCTACCTGTTAATCTTTATTCACATGTAGTTTCATTTTTTAAGGGAAAGGGAATAATTAGGGTTTTTTTACAATTTAATTATCTTGCATGTGTAACATTTTAGAATAAAAAGAAAAAAATACACAAAAAAATACTTTAATATTGGAATGGTAATTTTGATATATTTCTTCACTACCCAGTAATTATAATTGATAACATATATCATTCTGAACTAATTTAATGAAAGATACTCACATAAATGATTAACTGACACTTTGAATGATAAATGGGTAATAATTCTTTTAGTTTAACAAATTAGGTGCAATCAGAAAATGTAGTTATCGTAACTCATTATTGAAACTTGTGTGCGTGTGGTCATCCTGTAAGTTGTGAGTTTTCAAGATTATGCTGTAAATAGTATAATACACAATGAATGAATACACATTATGAATGAATGAATAAAAAATTATCTGTTTGCCCTTTTTAGGACTTGAATTTGAAACTATTTTAATGCAATTTCTAATACAGTTTCTACACCTGCCTGCCCGACAGATAATACAAAGCTACACAATGAACCATCATTATTTCCCCTTTTGAATTACCATACGAAATTTGTTGTTACATTGATCATCATAACAAATCACTGGCCTGAAGGAAGCCATGTCCAAGGCAGCAATTCCACAGCGGAAATGGAGTAAACACTCAAATAAGTATAAAATTTATTTATGGAGTCATTATATCTATTACATCGGAAAAATTCAGAAATTTTGTTTCAGCCAGTTTCAGGGAATACATTTCTGAAAAACCTGTACTGCTCCAATTAACTCAAGGAAAAACATTACCCAAGTACTTAGATTTTGTTTATAGCCCATGTCCACATCGTGAATGGGTCCATCTTAGGGCATACGGTTATATTGGAACGCACAAGTGGAAATGTTGGTAGACAGGATGTGCTGAGCTCATATAAAACTTATTGTACACCAATACAGAATCAATTGGAATTCTCGCTCTGTGACTCAGTCTATTAACTAAAGGTAGTACCATCAGCATTTCAGTCTATTCAGCACAACCACTATCGACACTAAAGTCAATATCTGAAAGGCGGCATTTGGAATATTAAAATCAAATAAGTCGCCCACAAACACACATATTGTGTAATCTCATGTATGCAGAACCTCGAATTACCAAGCAAAAAACATTCTGTGCTTTGTTTGAATGCTGCACAGAACATGGAAAAACCATTTGATGCCCAATGAATATGCCAATGAGAACTGCGCAATAAAAAGTAACTGCACCAGTTTCATCAATAGAATAGGATAGAATAATTACTGCACTGAATGAATACACTTAAATGTTTGACTCCATGCAGACAACTTTGTGTGATGGACTTCCCTTACATTCATATCAGCAGGTACACTGTAAATTTATTAAACAAGGGCCCCACTGGGCTTTCAATGTATGCCCACGCATACCTTCAACTGCAGAAACCAACCTGGAGAATTTTTGAGAACCTAACCATGATTCTTCGAGATATTGCAATAACTCGATTTTGACCTTTATAAAATAGGTCAAGGTCATCAATAAGGAACAGAATAGGAATTGAAAAAAATTAAGTAGCAGTTGCTAGGGGAAGTGTCCAGGGTTCTCCATAAGAGCCGGCGGCCAGCGGTATACGTACACCTGTCGGAGGTTGTGCCGACGGGTGTTTTTGGCATATCCGGGGGGGAATAAAGCTAAGTTTAATTTGGTTGCAATGCAAGCAATATATAATGTAATCCAACTTCGTATGTATAATTTTCGTCATGCTTGAAGCAGAATATGTGAAATAAAGATCATAAAAGGAAATATTTATCGGAAAATGTCAAACTTGTCCTCTTCTAATCTTATGGTAACGGAATCTATACACTGCATAACATAGCCTGTTTCCGGTTTTGCGATGTTATAATCCTGTTGATTGGTTGAATAGAATATATGAGCCAATCAGAAGCGTCGTACATTGGGACACGGCTTCCGGTTTCAGTCGTCGACAAAACAGAATGACTGTACAGGGTTGAGGGGGAATTTTTCGAAATGAAACGTCGACAACTGAGTTTGAGCGCACCCTTCAAACGAAATAAAAGATGATCTTTTGACGGGGATGGCGATGCTGTCAGTACAGTGCCGCCGAATATTAATGACAGTGACTCAGAATGTGACTATGTCGAACAATTTGATGCAGTGCCAGTTAGGGTCGTGGAGGATATTTTCGATCGAAGGTAGTTTTCAATCACCCTCTTAAATAGTTGTTGTCTTGTTTTGGGATCTTTAGCATCAGTACAACATTTCACAACCAAATATTGCTTCTGTGGATTCCTACCCTACCGCAGTTAAGACTCCAGGGAAATTTTCCATGAAAAACACAAGAATTACTCCTTCAGAAATAATGCATCCCACCATGCAAATGTTCTCCAGATATCCTTAAAAATGGGAGATAAGCTATAGGCTTACTTCATCCCTTCCGTTTGTCACATTGACTTGAAATATTTTTGAAGTCGGTTATTCCCTCATTTAGCTTAACTGCCTGGGTAAATAATTCCTTTGTAAAATAGTTCCTTTATCCTTCTGATATAAAAATTACTCGTTTTAAGAAAAAAATATCTCAACTGAAAAAAGTCATAAATTATGTTGGAGGCAGTTTTGGTTCGGTTCATGTTATTTTGATGGGAAGTACCAGTGAAAAGGATCTCTAAAAGTGGGGCACGAGGGCACTTACACAAAACAGTTGAATAATATTAATTATCATTACATTTAATGATTGTATCACTCTAAGTTGCAGAATAATGAGTGCTTTAACAAATTCACAACACAAAAAGCTGCAAAACA
This sequence comes from Hanleya hanleyi, assembly GCA_036873755.1. Lineage (NCBI taxonomy): Eukaryota > Metazoa > Mollusca > Polyplacophora > Lepidopleurida > Hanleyidae > Hanleya > Hanleya hanleyi. The sequence continues at coordinate 65,392 of JAVTVY010024228.1, forward strand.
AATTTTTCATGTTAACGAGAGATCCTGAAGGATCTTGGCGCCCACCATTGTCCGATAATTGTAAGCTAATGACAAGAGGATCTTTTTGTCCATTGTTACTAAGACGATTGAGTTGTAATTTTGTTTACAGAATTTTGAATCTGAGCGAAAAAGATCGAAAAAGGGACACTGGAAAACACCAAGATATAATCTTTCTAAGTTTCAGGAGTTTCAAAATTTCTAGAAACTGTACTTATGTCGGTTGTTATAGTACAAGAGAAATGAGCAAAGTTAGTCTGAAAGTGAATGTACATGTACGGAGGATCCTTCGTCTTCGTTTTTGTAGTATTTTTATTTTATTTATTTTTTTGCATGTGTCATCATTGGGTACTGGGAGCGAAGAAAAATCTCTTTGACACTTTGGCACTTCGTTGAAACTTCGAATTTGAAAGTGTCTGAATCCTGATTATTTCCCTTGGATCGAAACATGCAGTAGTTTACAGTTGTCGAGTTGTGACATTGTGTCACAAGAGTGACGTCCCTTCATGTAGCTGACCCACCGGCAGACGAAAGGGTGGGGCAGTTCACTTGCAACTGCATGGACTAAAGAAAACTGATTTAAAATTTGAAGAAATACATTTTAATTCCCAATTATTTGAACTCCTTGATATGGAAGGTGAAGATATGGATATTCTCCATAGTCAATATATAGAATATGCCCCACCGTTTGATCCGCCGACTCTTGTGATGCAACGTCACAACTCGGGAATACCGTATTAATTGGATTTTCGAATCGGACCAAAAAAGGTATCTTGCACAACTAGGCCCCATGTGGGACCTGTGTACCAAATTTCAGAAAGATCCATGAAATATTTCATGAGAATTTAAGATAACAATGTTTCAAGGGGAAATTCAAGATGGCCACCTGGCAGCAATATTGGATTTTCGAATTGGACCAAAAAAGGTATCTTGCACAACTGGGCCACAAGGGGAACTCTGTGTACCAAATTTGAGGAAGATCCATGCAGTACTTCTTGAGAAATCACGATAACAAAGTTTCATTGGGAAATCCAAGATGGGCGCCTGGTGGCCATATTGGATTTTCGAATCGGACCAGAAAAAGGTATCTTGCACAACTAGGCGACAAGGGGAACCTGTGTACCAAATTTGATAAAGATCCATGCAGTAGTTCCTGAGAAATCGCAATAACAAAGTTTCATGGGGAAATCCAAGATGGCCACCTGATGGACATATTGGATTTTGGAATCGGACCAGAAAAGGTATGTTGCACAACTGGACCACAAGGGCAACCTGTCTACCAAATTTGAGAAAGATCCAGGCAGTACTTCCTGAGAAATCACGATAACAAAGTTTCATGGGGAAATCTAAGATGGCCGCCTGATGGCCATATTAGATTTTCGAATCGGACCAGAAAAGGTATCTTGCTCAACTAGACCCCATGTGGGACCTGTGTACCAAATTTGAGAAAGATCCATGCAGTAGTTCCTGAGAAAACGCGATAACAAGGTTTCATGGGGAAATCCAAGATGGCTCCCTGGTGGCCATGTTGGATTTTCGAATCGGACCAGAAAAGGTTTATTGCACAACTAGACCCCAAGGGGAACCTGTGTACCAAATTTGAAAAAGATCCATGCTGTAGTTCTTGAGAAATCGCGGTAACAAGGTTTCATGGGGAAATCCAAGATGGCTGCCTGGTGGCCATATTGGATTTTCGAATCGGACCAGAAAAGGTTTCTTGCACAACTAGACCCCAAGGGGAACCTGTGTACCAAATTTGAAAAAGATCCATGCAGCAGTTCCTGAGAAATCCCGGTAACAAGAATTGTTTACGGACGGACTGACGGACGACGGACCACGGACGAAAAGTGATTTGAACAGCCCACCATCTGGTGATGGTCTGGTGATGGTGGGCTAAAAATTAGGGATAATTGGAAACTGCCTCCACTGATCGGTTTCTACCTCCAGCACTACTGTTTACATAATTATACTCCTCTCCCCTGTAAATTAGATTTTCACTCTTTTGATTGGACACTTCAGTAACACATAAGCAGAGCTACCAATCAGTGTAATTTTTGTATGCATGCTCCATTTATTTTAGACTACAGATCACGCTGAACACTAAGTGAACGAAAACCCCCTCCACCGCCCTACAACAACAACGTCAAACAACAACGGCGTCGTCAAATTCACCCGTTGAAGCCAATGACGGCATATTAAGTGACAATTAATTGCCAACACGGAAATAAACTTTAAATGAACCTATTTTTGCAATTATCCTGATACAATTTTGAGCATAAAGATAATCCCCCCACCCCCAAAAGATTTTATGTAGATTTGGCATGATGTTCAATCCAGATTTCCGAACAGTTTAGGCCATGCCAAATTTCTTCACACAGCATAAGCCTACTTGTTTAGCTTCCACTTCAAAATCTACCTTAGTGTTGATTTTTTTTTAATCCACCTGTTTGATATTATTGTAATGTTATGTAAGCTTGATAGAAATCTGGCTTCATGGGCTAAATGGGGTGACTGCATGGGATGGGGTAGCTTAATTGCTGAATGCTATATAAAAATACCCTGTGCTAGGAACTTAGAATTTTTCATCCCAAAATGCCCCAAAATGGCTCAGATTGCACCACAGAGCATCTAGGGTTTTTGGCGGCTGGGGCCCCCAAGCCCCAGGCCTAATGGAAAACGCCTCGCTGTGCTCGGCGGTTAACAACCACATACACATGTTTGGATATCATTGTACAGGTGTTCCCAAAGAAATGGAGAACCCTGGGTGTCTGAGGAGGGCGCTCCCTCAGTCCTCAGTCATAAGATTTTTGAAATGGTACTCCCAGAGAGGTTTTGACAGATTAAACCATTAATAGGTCTCTGCCTTAGAGCGACCCTCCTTTTTTGGCAAGTAAAAATGTGTCATTTCAGTAAAGCATCCAAAAGTAGCTTAAACAGACAGTATGATGTTGGTGTCTACATGTCGCAAAAACTTGATGCTAATAACCTTGGAGACATCCGGATAAAGTTTGGTCCAGTTGGTTCCATTTGCTCAAAAATGCTGCTAGCCTGCCTCACTAGTTGAATCATCTTAGCTGAGAACCTATCAAATCTTTGAGGCTTAATTTGAAAGGAGATGATACGATAAGGTGGGATTTTGGCCTAGATGTGGTGCGGTTGAAATCAAAAAAATAAAATGTCCTAAAAATAATTGTGTTTTAATGTAACAGCAAGAGAAAATATATGTCCACAATATGTGAAATTTCTAGCTCGATCGCGTTATGATTATAGTTACGAACGACATGAAATTGAAATCCACAGTATGTCCCATTTCGTGAAAAAAGAGTCTAAATCGAGTCACTCAAACTCACATTTAGACACGACGGACTCCTTGGACCCAAAGAATTGTCCAGCAGTGGAGATATAATGCCACCACACATCACCAGGTTAAATGGCGTTTTGGTCAAAGGGGTCCTTCATTTAAAACATGTGTATAAATGACTCGATTTAGACCCTTTTTCACGAAATAGCACATGCTGTGGATTTCAATTTCATGTCATTTATATAACTATAATCATAAAATAATGCAATCGAGCTACATGTAGAACTTTCACATATTGTGTACATAGATTTTCTCTTGCCACTACATTAAAACACAGTTTTTTTAGGATATTTTATTTTTTCTATTTCAACCACACCACCTATAAGCCAATATCCCGCCTTATCATACTATCTCCCTTTTAGGCTCTTACATGTACATGTAAACTTATCCACCTTGGTAAAGATTACAACTTTGAATGGGAACTGAATTATTAATCACAGTGATAATAAATGGTAATATTCAATTTCTACACACCTGATTATGAAATTTAATTAAATACAAAAAGCTTGTTAATTTTCTTATCACTAATTAGAAGGTATTAAACGATTGTTAGCATGCTTCCACACCAGATGTGATAATATATACAGGTCCTGAATGAAAACTTTGTGATTGTGTCAGATAGTGACCTAGTTATGTCTCTTTGTCGACTTCATAACCACATGTGTATAGCGCTGGAGGTAAACAATTAATCGTCACTGTTAATTGGCTTTTCGTCACCTGTTTAAAATTTGTTAAACACAGACTGTACATGTATGAATGCAAAAAATGTATGAATGCAAAAAATATCCACCTGAAAAAAAGCTCGAATGTCGGGTTAGAATTTATCTTGTAATGCTAGACGTCTTATATGAAAAAAAGTTGTTGAATTTGATTTCAATGTCGAGATAGTTATGCGGTATTTGGCTGTACGAGTCTGACCTAAATTCCGCTCATTCTTGCGGTTCCACCCCCCATTGAACTGCTATTAAAGAGATAATAATAACGTTGCGTCTACTTACTATACATACATCCCGACTCCCCATTCAGCTGCTGCCACCCGTGGCAGCACCGGTTTTTCGTCCGGTACGTCGGCTGGAATTGCTCTCTATACGTAGTGTAGTAATGAGTCCTGCATATAAAGATAAAATACGAGAGTGAATAATTGACAGTAATAGATAATTCATACCTATATTGTTCAGGTGAAATGGGGTAATAATGGCAGGTGGAAACTCCCTCTGGAGCCTGACGGAATATTGCGTGTAGGAGGTCTTTTTTGTGGGAAGGTAAATAAATGATATTGTGGTACTGTCGAAGCACTCATGTTACTATACATGTATTACAATTTATTTCCAGTACTGACGGGAGTTGAACAGCACATCGCAGATCTACATGTATCTACAATTTGAATAAAAAACGGGACTTGAATTGCAACAAATTTATATTCAAAAAGCGGGACAGAAGCAAGCATATATTGCTTGGATGTCTGCCCCACACCCACACCCAGGCAGCAGGGTAAAAATAATGACTGTGCACATTACAGGTTGTCATGACCCAATATAGAAATATAAATATAAATTTTACTGACTCCATATATTTCTGTATTAGGTCAGTGACAAATCATGTAATGAATTTATCTCACTACCCTTTCTGAACATCAGAATGTCCCTGGGAAGAGTTTGGGGTGAAAAGAAAGCTTGTGAGCGATGTTGTTGTTGTTCAAGAAACAAATTTGCCTGCCAGTCGCACAATGGCATATTCATTCCAAAATCACTGATTATGATGAAACAGGAGTTGTTCACAAACTGAACGCTTATTATCTCATTTAGAACTACACCTACTGAAACTCCCCTTTATTCATAAATAAACTTGTTGTAAACTCCAAATACCGACGGTCACGGATACGTAAAGGGGAACAACTTTGCTGACATACCGGTAGAGGGCGGAGTGCAGAGGGGGTCAGATTTATCCTGCAGCCATACGATAGCTTGCGACGCTACGAATATATACATTTTGATACATTTGTACTATGACGTTCTCTTGTGACGTTTGTTATTTGGACCGCCAACAATGGTATCACGAGTGGCGTCATCACAATATGGATTGTTGCAACGTCATAGCGAATGATCGACGTCACAGAAGAACATACCAGATTCTTCAATTCATTTGGACTAGAAATATATATCTTACATCATACAATAAGAGCGCCTCGTGTGTCTGTCAATATGTTAGGATAGTCACTCTGCAGTACATCTGTTTTAATTTCATTTTGACCGCCCATTTATCGAACTGGAAACCGTTTTGCGTCAATTTCCTTTGATCCACCATGTTAACAATCTTCGATCTGACCCCCAAGCAGTCACGCCCTCTGCCGTGACGTTGGTAAAGTTGCTTCCCTTTGTACATCCGTGACCGTCGGTATTGAAGCCTGATGAGTGACCGATGCGAGAGCTTTGCGACAGGAGCTACTATAAAGGGAGATAACCTAGTTACTTGCCATGAATTACAATCGACTGCAGTGAATGAAAAAATATTGAACGTCCATGTGACTGTGATCACTCGTTTCCATTGGACAATTATCCAACTATCCAACTTCCTCATCAATAAACGGGAATGTTCATGTACTATATTATATAACCTATACTGCTGTTGATGATATTAAAGGGCCAAAACTGTGTGAAAATTCATCAACCTGGGTAACAAACCTGACAATACACATCATCTGCATGATATTGATTGATTTTTTTTAGATAATCTACTGTATTATTACTGTACATGTATGTATTAGGGTATGTGAGGTACTGTACCGAACACCAGTAGGTCAAGTGGACCCCAACAGTCAATATACACAGATCAGCTGACCTACCATTTGAGCAGTATATTCTAGGATTTATTAAGAAATGAGCACTTCAATTACAGTGGATGACCCTAAACTATGTGTGGAGTAGCAATTACTATCCAATATAAAACCGCTTACAAAAGGTGGGGTGAGGAACTTTTTTCTTTTTTTTCACAACGGCACATTTGACGTCAGATGTTGCATGTTCACCAGCCATCAATGGGACCATTCATCTTGTTGTGCTGCAGTAGATTTTATCGAGTTTCAACTTGCGAAGCTAATAAGTACAGTACATTTTGGTGTTAAATTAAATTAAAGGAGTGCAAAAATTTATCTTTCTCCTAGCAAAATATAGTAAAACATTGTTACTGGTTCTTGGATATAAGATTATACAAGACGGTGCCATAGAATATGTTTAAAGTTTCTCTGACCAGTACAGTACATGTAGGCCTATATGTTGCAGACAGAACTGATGACAACTGGTTCAGTTCAATATAGCTTCTAATCTAAGTCACAAGTTCAGAATAGCTTGTAAATCAAGTATATAATGAAGTTTAGAATAGCTTATAAATCACGAAGTATATAATAAAGTTTATAATAGCTTCTAAATCACCAAGTATATAATAAAATTAGGAACAGTTCTTAAATTACTAACTCATCTCTTGATAGCTCCTAAATAACCGACTCATCTCTAAATAGCTCCTAACTGACTGATGCAGTTCTGAATAGCTCATAATGACTGATGCAGCTGAATAGCTCATAATAACTGATGCAGCTGAATAGATCCTAATAACTGATGCAGCTGAATAGCTCCTAATAACTGATGCAGCTGAATAGATCCTAATAACTGATGCAGCTGAATAGCTCCTAATGACTGATGCAGCTGAATAGCTCCTAATGACTGATGCAGCTGAATAGCTCCTAATGAATGATGCAGCTGAATAGCTCCTAATAACTGATGCAGCTGAATAGATCCTAATAACTGATGCAGCTGAATAGCTCCTAATGACTGATGCAGCTGAATAGCTCCTAATGACTGATGCAGCTGAATAGATCCTAATAACTGATGCAGCTGAATAGCTCCTAATAACTGATGCAGCTGAATAGCTCCTAATGACTGATGCAGCTGAATAGCTCCTAATAACTGACGAAGCTGAATAGATCCTAATAACTGATGCAGCTGAATAGATCCTAATAACTGATGCAGCTCTGGATAGCTTTTAATATCCGATTCAGTTCTGAAATAACTGATGCATCTCTGAATAGCTCCTAATAACTGAGGCAGCTGAATAGATCCTAATAACTGATGCAGCTGAATAGCTCCTAATAACTGATGCAGCAATGGATAGCTTCTAATATCCGATTCAGTTCTGAAATAACTGATGCATCTCTGAATAGCTCCTAATAACTGATGCAGCTGAATAGATCCTAATAACTGATGCAGCTGAATAGATCCTAATAACTGATGCATCACTGAATAGATCCTAATAACTGATGCAGCTGAATAGATCCTAATAACTGATGCAGCTGAATAGATCCTAATAACTGATGCAGCTGAATAGATCCTAATAACTGATGCAGCTCTGGATAGCTCCTAATAACTGATGCAGCTGAATAGATCCTAATAACTGATGCAGCTGAATAGATCCTAATAACTGATGCAGCTGAATAGATCCTAATAACTGATACAGCTCTGGATAGCTCCTAATAACCGATGCAGTTCTGAAATAACTGATGCATCTCTCAATAGCTCCTAATAACTGATGCAGCTGAATAGATCCTAATAACTGATGCAGCTGAATAGATCCTAATAACTGATGCATCACTGAATAGATCCTAATAACTGATGCAGCTGAATAGATCCTAATAACTGATGCAGCTGAATAGATCCTAATAACTGATGCAGCTCTGGATAGCTCCTAATAACCGATGCAGTTCTGAAATAACTGATGCATCTCTCAATAGCTCCTAATAACTGATGCAGCTGAATAGATCCTAATAACTGATACAGCTCTGAATTGCTCCTAATAACTGATACAGCTCTGAATAGCTCCTAGTAACTGACACAGTTCTGAATAGCTCCTAATAACTGATACAGTTCTGAATAGCTCCCAGTCACCGATGCAGTTCTGAATAGCTCCCAATAACTGATACAGCTCTGAATAGCTCCTAATAACTGATACAGCTCTGAATAGCTCCTAGTAACCGATGCAGTTCTGAATAGCTTTTAATAACTGATACAGCTCTGAAAAGCTCCTAATAACTGATACAGCTTTGAATAGCGCCTAATAACTGATACAGCTCTGAATAGCTCCTAGTAATTGATACAGCTCTGAATAGCTTCTAGTAACCGATGCAGCTCTGAATAGCTCCTATTAACTGATGCAGTTCTGAATAGCTCATAATAACTGATACAGCTCTGAATTGCTCCTAGTAACCGATGCAGTTCTGAATAGCTCCTAATAACTGATCAGTGCAGTTCTGAATAGCTTCTAATAACTGATGCATCTCGGAATAACTAACCAGTAACCGATGTAGTTCTGAATAGCTCTTAATAACTGATGCAGCTCTGAATAACTCCTAAATAACTGATGCAGCTCTCAGTAGCTCCTAAACAACTGGTGCAGTTCAGAACACATTCATTTGTAGCTCCTAAATAACCGATGCAGCCTAGAATAGCTTCTAAACAAGTGATACAGCTCTGAATAGCTCCTAAATAACTGATGCAGCTCTGAATAGCTCCTGGTTTTGAAAGCCAAATACTGGTCGAAACACGTCATTTACCTAATGATATCTGATAATCTGTTCACTTACAGATATAAATCAGAAGTCCATTCTAAAAACATTTTACTTGTATTCAGCTCAGATTTTTCCAAACTGTTCACAATAGGGTTGGTCTGCAAGATGTTGGCGGAAAAAAAATCTTGATTTTAAGTTTTTCATTTAATCGAGTTGAAAAGTGCATGGTCTAACCGTGGTTGAATTATTTAGAGACCTTACCGTAATATGTATTTATCATGTTCATAAAGAAACTAATAAAGGCTCTAACAGTAGTACATGTAATATGTGGACATTGTCAAGGCTGGAGTATTGATGTCATATATGTAATAGTTACTTAAAAACTCTGTACACAGGTCTTAAATTACTCCATTAAAAATACCAGTTTATAGCCTGTCCTAGACTCCATAAAAATGTTCTGTGAAAGAAACTTTATGACTACTAGCATATCTAGCGGGATGTCAATTAAAAAAAAGTATGCGTTACTGTGCTTCTTTACTTTGTGGTTTCACCTGAATTTCACCTTTTACCTGGGCTAATTTTAGCAACAAACATTTCCGGACCAATTTATTGACATATACTGGGGGGAAAGTTTTGGGTATCCCACACAAGTCTGGCTTACTTCATGCTCTGTAATATATGGCCCATAACCCCAGCAATGTGTACTAGTATTAACTATACAAACAGAACTGATCTCCATATCAACTTACGTGCCTTAATATTGTGTTGTTGTGAATAATACATTGATAAAAAGCGTGTATACGGATGACTGTTGGAAGGTTTAATATCTACTTATGAAAGAGACTAACAAATTATTTCACACCTGTGTGGATACAAATGCCCATTGATTGAAGAGATCTGCACTTCTGACAGAAAACTATGTCTTGCAAGAATATGGTGTAGAAAAAAAGAAATGTAATTTTTTTACCGCCTATAAAGACCATCTGCACATCGTAATGACACAATTGTTGTTTTATTATCACTCTGCTGTTGGTTGATTCTTGTGAAAACGGGGGCCAGGGTTGACTGATAATTTCTACTATATCCGAGCAGTGTTCACCGAAACTGGAAAAGAGGCTCTGTGTTAAAGTTTCAGTGAAGTCGTGCTGAAGATCGTGAGTTCATGTGAGATCCATATTTGAAAGTGAAAGCAACATGATGTGACAAGGACAGTTTTGAGGTCACCAACAACAGTTAGCGATCAATATTTGCCAGCTTGCGGCCTATCGGCTTGGATCAGGATGGTGAAACTTTAATTCATCCACCTCAGACTCATGAGCCACTGAATAACGAGTCTGTTCCTCGCCCCCACCCCTTCTACCCCAACACCTATGATACAGAGTGTGGTAAGTTATAATGAAATAGGCTGTGATGCGGAACTGTCCAAGCCCATGGAAGCTTCCGCGAGTATTAAATGGTCTGGATACAGCCAGACAACTTGATATTTAGCGACACTACTTGCATTACTACTGGTTTCAGCTGGTTCAGAGAGAGAATTTGCTAAAATCAGAATTTAAAAAAAAAAAATATTTATTTCTTTTGTTTGGCACCCAAACCTGTTATAACAGGCTCCGAAATGGTCTGGATCAGGTCATTTGGTATACATGTAGAGTGAACAAGAGTGCCCTTAAAGATGTCCGCTACAGGTGATTAATCTAACTGACATGGGCTAGGGCTACATTTATTAGTTCCGCTTCTATTGCTGAATATCAACCACTGGGCATCACAATTTCATCTATCAAAAAGTTCTATTGGAGTCCAATCCATGTCTTCTTAGCGACAAGACCTCAGCCTTAGTGACCACCTTGAAGGCTGTGTACTCAAGCCCCCATTCTCTCATCTCTTTGAAGTTTCTTGTCATGTCCACTGGCAAATTAGTAATCAACATTACCTGAGGTCAGACATTCTGAAATGTCAGACTGATTTGAGCCTGTAGCTGTGATAGAGAATGAGTGATAACACCAGACATGTCTGGTTCATTTCTTACTGGTGGACTTCTTCACCCCAGATATCTTGATAAATACAAGAGTGATGCCGTGCGCCTTTAGTCTCTTGGTATGATATCCGATTATTTGTAAAATTTTCTCTACAAACATCCGAATTTCCATCTTACCCTACATGTATTTGACATGATAACTGATCATTTTGGAGAAAGGCTTGAGAGATTTGTTATTGTACAGGTGCATCTATAAGGGTGGTTTCCTAATTAACTTCAGGATAACTTCTGTTTATTAGAATATTTAAAGATGAAATGCAAAGGTTTTTAGATTCTCCTTTTTTATATTCTGTATATTCTCGTATAGCTGTACGACCTTACCGTAATAAGTATTTGTCACGTTCATAAAGAAACCAGTAGAGTCTCTAACAGTAGTACACGTAATATGATGACATTGTCAAGGCTGGGCTAAGGGATTGATGACATATATGTAATAGTTACTTATACTCTGTACACAGGTCTTAACTTACACCATTCAAAATACCAGTTTATAGCCTGTCCTAGATTCGATAAAAATGTTCTGTGAAAGAAACTTTATGACTACTAGCATATCTAGCGAGACGTCGATTAAAAAAAGTATGCGTTACTGTACTTCTTTACTTTGTGGTTTCACCTGAATTTCACCTTTTACCTGGGCTAATTTTAGCAACAAACATTTCCGGACCAATTTATTGACATATGCTGGGGGGAAAGTTTTGGGTATCCCACACAAGTCTGGCTTACTTCATGCTCTGTAATATATGGCCCATAACCCCAGCAAATGTGTACTGGTATTAACTATACAAACAGTTCTGATCTCCATATCACCTTACATGCCTTAATATTGTGTTGTTGTGAACAAAACGCATGTACAGCGATGACTGTTGGATGATTTAATATCTACTTATGAAATAGACTGACAAATTATTTCACACCTGTGTGGATACAAATGTTCATTGGTGGAACAGATCGGACCTTCAGACACAAAAATGTCTCTTGTAAGAATATGGTGAAGAAAAGAGGAAATGTAATTTTGTTACAGCCTGTAACATCTTCTCTAGCCAAGTCGACGTACATCACGTTGCTCTGTACATTGCCTTGGCATACTTCTCTAGTAAAGTTGGAACGTTAATCCTCATTGCTGATTGGATGCAGAGACGGCGTGCTGCATCCAATCAGAATGCGCGTCACGTAGTAGTTGGTTTCTCAAGATGGCGGCCCCCATTAAGAATGAGTTGTGTCGATTGTGCGGGGAAATTCTACCGAAAAGATACAGGAAGAGCATTTTCACGGCCGCTTTTGGTGTTTCTGATCAATTGAGTCAGATTTTGGGACACGCTGCAAGGTCGAACGATAACGAATCGCCTCGCGTGTGTGCCGACTTGAGATTAAAGGGGAACAACTCCTGGTGGCAAAAAGTCTTTCGCCGTTAAAACTTCCACTAGGTGGTGCAGAGCAGTATTCCTCTGCCACCAGCCAAGAATGTCAAGGCAGCGTAGAGAGCTTCGCGATGTAGTTGACTTGGCTGGTGAAGATGAGCCTGTAAAGACCATCTGCACATCGTAATGACAATTGGTGTTTCATTATCACTCTGCTGTTGGTTGATTCTTGTAAAAACGGGGGCCAGGGTTGACTGATAATTTCTACTATATCTGGGCAGTGTTCATCGATACTGGAAAAGAGGCTCTGTGTTAAAGTTTCAGTGAAGTCACACTGAAGATCGTGAGTTCACCTGAGATCTGTATTTGGAAGTGAAAGCAACATGATGTGACAGGGACAGTTTTGAGGTCACCAACAACAGTTAGCGATCAATAATTGCCAGCTTGCGGCCCATCGGCTTGGGTCAGGGTGGTGAAACTTTAAATTCATCCACCTCAGTCACTGAATAATGAGTCTGCCCCTCGCCCCCACCCCTTCTACCCCAACACCTACGATACAGAGTGTGGTAAGTTATAGTGAAATAGGCTGTGATGCGGAACTGTCGAAGCCCGAGAGTATTAAATGGTCTGAATACAGCCAGACAACTTGATATTTAGCGACATAACTCGTTTCAGCTGGTTGAGAGAGAATTTGCTAAAATCAAGATTTAAAAAAATCCAAACCCAAACCTGCTACAACAGGCTCAAAAATGGTCTGTATCAGGTCATTTGGTATAGAGTGAGCAAGAGTGCCCTTAAAGATGTCCGCTACAGGTGATTAATCTAACTGACATGGGCTAGGGCTACATTTATTAGTTCCGCTTCTATTGCTGAATATCAACCACTGGGCATCACAATTTCATCTGTCAAAAAGTTCTATTGGAGTCCAATCCATGTCTTCTTAGCGACAAGACCTCAGCCTTAGTGACCACCTTGAAGACTGTGTACTCAAGCCCCCATTCTCTCATCTCTTTGAAGTTTCTTATCATGTCCACTGGCAAATTAGTAATCAACATTACCTGAGGTCAGACATTCTGAAATGTCAGACTGATTTGAGCCTGTAGCTGTGATAGAGAATGAGTGATAACACCAGACATGTCTGGTTCATTTCTTACTGGTGGACTTCTTCACCCGAGATATCTTGATATATGTATATATAAATACAAGAGTGATGCCGTGCGCCTTTAGTCTCTTGGTACCGGATTATTTGTAAAATTTTCTCAACAAATATCCCAGTTTCCATGTTACATGTACCCTATTTGACATTTATAATTTTGCAGAAACTTGAGAGATTTGTTATTGTACAGTTGCATCCATAAAGAAGGTTTCCTAATTAACTTAAGGATAATTTCTGTTTATTAGAATATTAAAAGTGAAATGCAAAGGTTTTTAGATTCTCCTTTCTATGTTTTGTATACCTTGAAGAATGATAGAAATGTCAGTATATCTACTTCGCCTAGTTTCAATTATTTTTTCTGAAGCTTTTATTGGTACCCAAAGCCCAGCTGAATTCCAATTTGCACACCGTCATCACTTATCCTTTCAAGATTATGATGTCACGTCAGACCAGCCACCCAAGACTCAACGTTACAAGTATTGACGAACCACCATGTGGTCTGATGCGACGTCACAAACTACCGTCAAACAAGGGCAGATAACCAATGCGGATTTCATTTCTGAAATCTGCAGGGCTTGAGATACCAACTTTGGAGCACTTTTATAAAGCTACTAGAAGCAATACTTCAAATAAAACCAAACAAAAGACGTGCAGATAGGCTGATATTTTCATCATTCACTAGCAAGAAGAACATGAAGACTATACAAATGAAAATGTGACAACCTCTGCACTTCACCTTTAAATCAACCGGCTTACTGTGCAAATTGGTGTATCTTAGGGGTCATTCAAAACTTCAATAGTTACCGGTATTCAAGAGGGATGGGATGTCTGGTCCAGTGAGAAAAGCCCTATCTTTGCCATGTTAAAAAGTTTTAAATGGAGGGCAATGTGAGTGTATCAAATTCGAGGAAAAGAATATGCATTCTTTTAATGGCCCTCAGTGGCCCTCAATGAATGTGATTGTCCCGATCATGGAGGACCCCATGGAGACAATCGACTGTGACCATTTCGAACACACTCTAACATACTCACATAACACACGTTACTGCATGGCTACGAGCAGAAGTGACTACGAATGATTGTGCCATGCATTCGGATGATGCAGACAAGAGAGAAGCCTATAGACTCACCTGCGCTCATAGCCGACACACCAGTTGTGCATATAGCCACAGTTGGGCTTCCATACTTTGACTAGTCTGGTAAAGGCTTGTACACATGGCTGTCTGACCACCACCATCTCCACATCCTGATATGGACATACATTGGGCCTGAAAATACAATGACAATGTTAATTCACTACCAGGGTACTGACAAGAGAATCCATATACATGGCATGTCTTCAAAATATTCTCTCCAGATACGCATGTACAAGATGACCAATGGGAAATTATAGGAAACCTGATAAGGTTCATACATTTAATCATCAATAGAATTATAGAATCCCAGTCATTTTCAACAGTCTTCTCCTTATTACTACCACAGTGATATTTGTACATAAACACATGTATAATGCATTTTATTTGACACTTTTATCGAACAACAAACAACTGGCTATTTTGAACACGAGGGGTTTGGTTTTCAGGTAATATCATATCTTCACATTTGCTGTAGCTGATCAGTCACAAATTGCAGTGAGAATATCATATTAATCGGGGGGGAGGGGGGTGCATGGCGGGGGATGGCATAGAATAGTAAACCCCATCACTAGCATTTACATCGCTGTTAGTCTCTTGAAACCCTAGGGGAGTCCCCTCTACAAATTGTCAAGCAATGAACTGATAAACCAGTAGTTTCATAATTCTTGTGATACCGGCATTGTTTAAAAATGGTCGACACAGTTTAAAATTTGAACACAGTTTATAGTTTAAAATGGCGGCTTTGTCATTTCAAATCTACCACGTATCATAGCAGAATTAGGTAGTTTAATTACTGTCCCGTGCCTTCACCCATAAGGTTTCCAACTCTCACCATGTGTTTTAGTGTTGTCAACGTCGTGTAGTTTGTTGCACGCTTGAACTATTCAACCCGATTTTAATTTCCATACTGAAGGTTGTCACTGGGATGCGAATCGGCAGCAGTATCAGAAGACAACAACCGCTGTCCTCTTACTCTCTCTTGCCTCGTCAGGCGCAGTCAGAGTTGAAGAAAGTCGTCCCCATCTTGTGGAACTGCTCGCCACAGACACATTTCGCGCGAGTACAGAATTCTGATTGGCTGGAAGTTTTCTTTGGCGCGCGAAAAAGAGTGCAGTCCACAGTTTGCCACATCATGCACCTTTGAGAGCACTTGAGTTACAAAAGTCACAAATAACCAAACTTTCCGAACAGGACTTTCATGATGTAATTGATACGACCGTGCCTATAGTATATGACCCGCCAAAACTGACTGACAGTCCTACAGTCTACCCTGCTCTCAGCCAATAAGCTAGGAGGAAATTACCTGCTGGTTGCTCGTCAGACGATGGTATTGGGGGTCAGCGGTACTATTTTACACCCCCTGTCCCTTTGTCTCCAGTGTGAACTGTCATGGCGATCTCTAATTCCGACCTGGCTTAATATTTATATGTAGCCCTGAACTTAAACATCATTTTGCAAAACATTGATCTTAAAGTGTAACTGTGGTACTTTTGCAAGTTTACCTCATATCCAAGATATAATCTTTCAAATTATAGAATTTATACCCGGTAACATTTTTCTTGTTTTACAACTTTAATTTTCAACAATTTCAGTGTTATTAATGTTATTATAGTGCACAGCGCTACAAGCATGTCGAAACTTGTGACGTTATTATCGAACGATAAACCACGTTACAACGCAACATTGTTACAAAACTGTTTCATTCTCTGCATTGCCTCGCCGTCCCACAGACGGTGCAGGACGCTCGAAGTATGACGTCGTTAACGTCATCTCTGACGTCAAAAGAGGCAGCACAAATTTCTCTCCCACTGTAGAAATCTGCCTTTGAATTCTCCGAGATAGAATACGAGTGATATGTTGGGGAAAAACTTCACTACGTTTTGTTATTCACATCATTATCTTGAATATGGCATAAACTTACGTACACAAGTGCCACGGTTACACTTTAAATACCAGCCAAAGAGTCGTCGAGAAATGTTTTAATTTCTCACTTATGTGAATACGTGCGAGCGTTTGATTTCGAAAACCACGTTGCTGAGTTGTTTTCTTTAAAAAAAACCCTACCGTTTAAGGGGGCGATGCCAACGAAAATGGTTATAAGAATAGAAGTGTATAGGCCTCGCATAATTTGTGTAATCTGTACAATAATAGGAGATTCATATATATCAAAGGGTTCCTGGCATGCGCAGAATCACAGGTTCAAGAGTTTTGAGGGGTGTGGTATTAGGGTGAAGTGTCGAAATATGGGGTCTCTATATATAACCCCATGCTTTATATAAATCCACATCAAGGTGTAAAACGGACTTTGGGTGAATCGAGAAATAAACGGTTTACCACCAAACAAAATACATCAGCATATTCTACAAGTACCACTTTATATATTCCCGTCGTCAAATTAGTAAAACTCTTGTTTTGCGGGCCTGTGCGCAGAATCAAAGTACAACATTGACTGGCAATATCTTAAACATATTGAACAGAATAAGCCATTTGGGATGACTCAAATTAGTTCAAATGGCACAATCTCTCGCTCGGTTATAAATTTCCGTATCTTGCACACTCGACAAAAATAGTCCGCGCTATCTATTTTGATGACATTCCTCCAGGAATGTGTAGGATAAATATCCCAGGTGTAACTTTTTACGAGGAAAGAATAGTTGGCCTATTATCGCTACTGTTATAATCCTCAACACTAAACAAATATACTGATATTTATCTTGTAGCCATCGTATATCTGAGCTATTCGCGTTAAATTTACATTGGACGCATGTTTACAGACGCGTGCCCTCTATTAAAGGATACACCATCATTCATTCACACCTGTGTGATAGCATAACGACACGTACGTAACCTTTTAGCCCGTGTATTTGTTCACTCACAACCGATTGTGTGTTGTGGCTGCTTTGAGTGGCAACATCCGATTTGTTGTACCTGGACGCTTCATAATTTCAACCACTTTTAATAGATCGAATTTCCTTCAATGCATGAAAACTTGAAAAGCACTCAACATTCTTGACAGTCGTCGTCCATACAGAATTCCGCTATAGTATAAACGAGTAAAAATAATTTTTCATAGGATAATATTCATGACAACATACTTCTTCAAAGAGAGAAGCAGTCAACATTTATCAATGATGCCGTCATGAAACTGACGTTCCAGTAATAAATTGAACAATTAAGAGCCCATAGGGCTTCAATATACACTCGCCCATAGGTCAAATTCAATAATAGTAGTTGTTATCCTAAACTTAAATTATGGTAGGCCTACGGAGTTGCATTTTCAGGGCACCAGATTGTATACCTCCTATTGTTAGTTACACCGATAGTTTCACAGGGGCTCGTTACCGTTATTAATTGGTTAATTAGCTAGGTTGATTACAGGTGGGGGTCGAGGTAGGGGAGCCCCATTTATTCCCTACCTAGACCCCCCCCCTCCTGTAATCAACCTAATTAACCAATTAACAACGGTAACGAGCTCCTGTGGACAGTTTAGGAGGTTACACACTCCGACAATGGAAGAAGGAAGGACTTTATTTGGGGCGCAATGATTGCTTCTCATTTGAGAGGTCGGTGACCCTGGCCTTGACCTCAACGTGAACACGTTTGTTTTCCTTTATTTCTTCTAAGTTTTGGGCATCAGCATACTCATGGTTTGATAACAGTAGACGCGAAGATATCACACTATATTAACTGAAGTACTAGACAGTCAGATGGATGCACAGACAGATATTCAAAGGTATATTCGTTGCTGTGCGTTCGAGATATATCTGAACCGCTGTCACATTCGGCAGCCGTGCACTGGAGTTTATAGCGCGGACATCAATATTTTCCACTATTTCCTGGTGCTACAGTGATCTAAGCCTTGACCTACGCATGACCTTTTGACCTCAAATTCAATAGAGTGCGGGAGTGAGTAGTATATAAAGTGGAAATCTCTTAGTATATGGGATTGAGAAAGAAGATGGAAATACGGTGTAAATGAGGTGGAAATCGGGTGGGTTGACCTTTGAACTTCGACCGTTCACCTTGGACCTGGGGTGGATCTTAGATATCGCACCTCGGACCATGGATGTAACTTTTTTGTCACGAGATTGTCGGATGGATGCGAAAATGGAACTCCGGACATCTCGCAAAAAATCCGGAAAAAAAAGAAGAAATTAACACCCAGTAAAATGGGTCAAGGTGGACTGTCCGTGGTCCGAAGGGGTCGTATAGGATCTCAGCTTGAAGCTCTCGCGAAGTAAACTTGACTCCGGGTTGTTTTGGGGTTTTTTTAACGGAAGGGACGTCACAGTGCGCATGCGCATTCGAGGAGTAGCAGAGAAAGATGACATTTTAGGGATGCACAGTGGCGTGTTTTGACGATAGATGGAACATTCTTGGTCCGCTCAGGATGTATAGACTACGACTGGAGTTGTTTTTAACGGAAGTGGCGTCATGGTGCCCTGTACATGCATTCGTGGAGTATTCTAGAATGTGTCAATTCGGGGTACACAAGGGCGTGTTTGGGCCATCTGGGGGACATACGTGGTCCCAATGGGTGTGCCGAGTGTCGCCTTAAAGCTCAAAGTTGTGTAGAATACGACCCGAATCCTGTCCACTTTTACTGGTGAGGTCATGATGTGCATGCGCTATGGAGTAGTAGAGAAAGAGCATGTTCATATGCGCACGGTAGAGTTTGGACGATATATATGAATACCACTAATACAGTGAGTCCAGGGTGTCGTATTAAGCTCTCGTCGTGTGGAACACCCTGGGTCCAAATAGCCATGCTGTCGTATTGAAGCTATCATGGCGTTGAATAGAACTCTAGTGCATGCTATCCACGTGAGTGTGATGTCATCAGTAGTAGAGAAAGATACGCTCGGGTGCGCGCTTGAGACATGCCTACCTTACACCACTATACACACTAATGGCATGTAAGTACACACTCGCTTAATTAACCCTCATTCCGTAGTCTAACGATAGGCCTATAAAGAAGTTGACCATTCCCCTTTATCTCTAAGTCTGGCGTCTTAAATGGTACTAAATGCTGACTACAAATATATGGATATATTGACTGTTGCGAAAGAACCTGCAAGCAAGCGATTATTGTATGGGAAATTTTGTACCGCTGTAAAAGGAAATAAAAAATAAGTCCGGCTTCATCTTAGGAAAAGCATATGAGAAGAGACATAGACTGTAGTGTTCTCTGTTGAATCAAGATATTAACAGACAGTGTTGTTCCAGTTGTCTTCCCTCCAGTGATTGGTCATTCGACACGCGCCATTTTAAAATAAGACGAGCGTTCTTCTTGTATCACTATTTATAGGAGCCATCTCAATCTTCATACACAACCACGTGACTGTCTCAGTTGACCGATGACGTAGCCCGGCCTCGTTTTGATCTCAGTATCTGCCGTCTAACTGGGAAAATGTTGTTGCTGCATCACCCAGTAATTGACCCACCATAAGAGGGTTCAATACTCTAGGCTAGAAGGGACATTGCCTCCTGCGTGGAACAATCTTTACTTTCACACGGGCAATCTTCACCCAATCAGTTCTAGTCGTTTATTTACGGCATTTTCTGTTTTCTGCTTTCACTCTATCTGCATGTCATCAGAGGAAGTGATATTATACGTGTGTATATGAAAATAATGCTCATGGCTCATAGTTTCCTCGTACAATATTGTTTTCCTTCCTGAATCAGAAAATATACTATGTATATGACCATATTTGCGCCATGCCCTGTTCTATAATTTCTTCCAAACCCATGCAGTTCTGCACATATTCCGGAATAGTTTTCCGGAGCAAATTCATATACGGAAGTTAATTTGTATAACACAAGTGTTTCAGTGACAGACACATGTTTCAGTGACACATAACTATACTCTTTATTCCACATAAATTCCACTCTTCCAGACGCCCACGCACATGCGATATACGTATTAGTAATAATGCATACCCTCCGCCCAACCCAAACCCACCCCACCCAAAACATACGCACTATGGGGATATTTCCAAATTGACGCAGAATTTCTTTGTTCTTGATGAGGACTGTCTAATGTCCGACCTTCAATGCTGTACGTTAATCTATATGCGATTTCTCTGTCAAAACTATTTCTTTGTTGTACGGTAATCTAAATCATGTGATTTTGGTTAACAGATCTCCAATGACTATCTGATGTAGTGTTTTATAACATAACTTCATCTAATACACTGTGACAAGCACCATTGTGCTAAAAGACCGTGTCGCCGAAATTAATGGGAACACTTTGTGGTATATAGCATAGTAAGAGTCGCCAAGTTTGGGGGAAGTCCAGCCACTGTCCTATAATTCCGCTGACTCACAAGATGTGGACCTACACCTGCGTTTGTGTCAACATCTCATGCATACTATCTAAACTAGAGGAAGGACAACTACATGATTACGAAAGGAAAATCTTCTGTAAAGCACCTATGCCCCCGACTCTGTACATTACCCAATATCAATAATGGTCCAGAAGTTCAATGAAATGGAAACACAAAACCAATGTAACAATCTGAAAACCTAATCAGGCCATCTACAGGTGAGTATAAACAGATGCAGAAAATTCAAGTAAGTTGAATAGTTTTGAGTCATCCTGCTAACAGTGTTGGGACGGACGGAAGGAGTGAGTAGTAGGGTTTAACGTTGTTTTCAACCTTGTTTCAGTCATATCGCGACGGTGCCTACATGTGCCAGAACACGAGAGTGCTCACAGTTCCTATTACCCTGGACACTGATCAGCTCAACCAGTACAGCACCCGGTCACCCATCCAAGTATTGCCCGAGCTTAACGTTGGAAGGACAGGTGCGAACCACTATGCCTCTGCACTTCAAAATAACGCAACTACGGAAGCGAAGCATCTATTCGGGACACAGACGCACTATACGGTCTTTCAAAAGAGCCCTGTTAAGGTGGTAAAATATAGTAATGGTGCCAAAGGAACATTGCAACCAGACATATGAAATCTTTAGATGGATGGTACTTATACGCAAAGGAGATGTGCTAGATTATCTCATAAAAGAAGACGTACATTGTATCTTGAAAGACACTACTTCGAGTATCAAATCGTGGGACAGGATATCTGGAAGATATCGTCTTCAGAAAGTACCTTCCAGATATTCCGTCCCAGGATTTGATGCTCAGAGTAGACAGACACAGGTGTTGTCCGTGCAATAGCTAAATTTTATAGGGGGAACAAGGTCAACGGTTAAAGTACCGTAGCTCTGGGTAGTTCGAACAGGGTTGAAACCTTACGGGTCTGAATTGCTTCACAAAAGTTTTCTCGCTCCTCCAGAATTGTTCAATACAAACAGCGCTCATGGTCCGTTCGTTTTCAAAGCATCTCAAGTCGTGCGTGTCTGTGACAATGGAGTTTGAACTTAGGTCTGAGAGAAATGTCTTGATTCCGGCTATACCCCTGGGCTCTGATTGAAAAACACTCCCCATTGTTGCAAGCAGCGATAAAGCAAGCAAGTCAAAGATGACTGGCGATACAGACGACAATCGATAGAAGGAGACGAGCAGACGACATTTCCTTGGTGGTTACGTAACGGGTGCACTATAACAGGATAAATAGAACACTTGACAGATGGACCGTTAGTGGCTCTTGGAACTCAAGATAAACAGTTCGTCCGGTGTTAATTTGCCAATTATATCCATGAGGGGTTTTGGGTGTCCCTGGGCACGGCCAATCTGGCACTTGTGAGCCAAGTCAGCCCGATGGTGGTTAAACGGAATATCCGATTAAGCATGAAATCAATTAAATTAAATTGAATTTAACAGATGTGTTCTTTAAGTTAATGGCGAAATTAAGGAGGGGTAAGGCTTAGAGATGCTGAAATTACAGTCGCTGACGATTTAATCATGCCGAAATCGATTTTCAGATATCCCGAATCACATCTCAGTTCGGTTCAGATCATCGTCGGCCTTGTGATGATGGTCTTACAACTTTGATTTGTCATTCGATTCAAGTGATATATTTCCAAAGATTAAATAAAGGCTGCATCACCAATAGAAGGATAAGCATCACCAAAAACAAAAATTATAACAGCATCACCAAAAAAGATGATGAGTTATCCCGTCAGCATATTGACATTTAATTGATGGTCAGCTTTTGTTTTGAGTGTGATGGGCAATGAGTGTATAAATATGTATTTGAGGTCATTTATCTTTTATTGGTGATGCCAGTACATATGCAGCTGATGAGTAATTAGAAGCATATATTCAAGATGACCGACCTTGACCTATTCATCAAGGTCAAATTCTAGTTAATACAACGGGTTATAGTTAGGCAATGGGCGTATATTGAAACCCACAAGTTTCTTGTTTCTGGCTGGGGTCATTACACTTATCTTTATCTTTATGGATCTTTATGGATTGGGTACTCCGTGTTATACACGTACTGACACAACCGTTGCTCACTGGCTTGATACGCAGGCGCAAGCTGTGATCACTAAGAAGTTTGGTACCGATATGGAACCAAATAGTGAACCAAGAGCAACTCACAAAAGAAAGAGTCCAAATTTACGAGAACAAGAAAAACGGCGATAAGTATCACCAAACACAGGACGACATATTTTCATCATCATTATTTACTTGGCGATGAACATCTTTTTGGCGATGGCCAGACGAACGCATTTCGAATTGTGCACTAAAAAGACATTTTTATCATGGTAACTGAAATCGTCGAAAAGCGAAGTTGATGTCTTCAAACATCTTGACCGAAAAGCCCATCACCAGCATCCTCGTTGTAGCCCTCCAGATGTTATTGAGTATGGAAGTTGCAATCGACGAATGTGGAGCTTAATTTCCGTGGGTGTATATATAGTATTCAATACCACGCCATGACTTTTTACAGTGCAAAGGGACATTTAGAATAACTCGTTTCAGAAGGGAAATGTTCCGCGGCGATAGAGAATAATGTGGGACGAATCGATACAAGTTAACAAATTAATTGATTTGATTATGGCCATATAAATATTATCAAGATGATCAATATGTAGGATAAACAGCTAGATTATCATAAATCTAACACAATAACGGTAGTATTTTAGGTCACCGGTGCGGAATTATTGATTGGGCTGCCGCTATCGATGTTATTGTTAAGTTTGTAATTGCGTTTGGGAAACTTATTTGGCGATTTATAAAATTAGAATATCACAGAAAATATGCCGTATAACTATATCATAGCGTGATACGGTGGCGTGGGTGAACGAGTTTACTGTTGTAATAAGATTCCCCATCAAGTGACAATTTCCACTCACAGGAAAATGGTTCTTCAAAGGGAATGGTTCTGATGAACCCATGAAAAAATTCCATAAGAACCCTTCTTTTACCGTTCATCTTTAACAGCGGTCTATAAAGAACCTTTTTTTTACCGTTCATAGTTAACATGGGTATGGACCCTTCTTTTACCGTTCATATTTAACAGGAAGAACCCTTGAACAAAATCCATAAAGATGCCTTCTTTTACCGTTCATATTTAACAGGAAGAACCCTTGAACAAAATCCATAAAGATGCCTTCTTTTACCGTTCATATTTAACAGGAAGAACCCTTGAACAAAATCCATAAAGATGCCTTCTTTTACCGTTCATTTTTAACAGGAAGAACCCTTGAACAAAATCCATAAAGATGCCTTCTTTTACCGTTCATATTTAACAGGAAGAACCCTTGAACAAAATCCATAAAGATGC